>JAODXP020000011.1:12124899-12172399 GCA_027497455.2 Sardinella longiceps
AAGGTGAGGAAAAGGATGCAGGGGGGTGCTGTCAAAAGCACTGAGTTTACCCAGCTGCTGCTAGCCTGAAAGCATGGCGGGAGATTACTGATACAACACTCATATATTAGCCTACAATGTGTTTAAGAAAAATGGAAAGTGTTTAAAAATGAATAAGTTCAAATATAATTTAAGAATATATTAAAATTCTTGCCTCATAGGAATCATTGCTAACCACTCTTGGGCATTGTTTGTATACCTGTTTCATCATATTTACATTACAGCTATGGCAGTAATTCTGTTTTACCAAGCCTTTATCTGGCCCTAAAGTCATTCTGAGTCAGACCTAAAAATCAGAATGAATTCATTCAAGTATAAGTTCTTATGTTAAGAATGTGTTAAGTTCAACGCTGCTATGTTGTGAAAAGTTGTGAAACCCATTTGTTGACGTATCATCACTTCTGAAGAACTCTGGTTTACAAAAGAACTGCAGTGGAACTCAAGTGTTGTTTTGTCTTGCTTAAGACTTCCTCAGACCCATTGGCATTGTTGTGCTTTTTTTTTTTTTTAAGTTTGTTTTGTTTTGTCCTATGAAGGCGTTGTGTGTGATTGTGTAGTGTCTCTGCAGCTGTGGGTGTGAGCCAGGCAGGCTGCTGCTGCTGGAGATTGCACTGGGATAAGAGAGGGTGATGCCCGACATGCTATCCCACAGTGTCATTAGATTTCCAGTCATGGAGCCCGCATGGGTCCGCTGGCTGCCTCTGCTCAGCAGGCAGGCAGGCAGGCAGGCCGGCTGGCTGCTGTACATCTTTCAGCAGGGCGTGCAGCAGAGCCCGCACCGCAAACATCCGGCAGAAAGTATCTTGTATAAACAGGCAAGGGATGGAAATGTAGGGCAGTAAAGCTCCACAAGATGATTCAACAAATAAATCCCCCCACCCCACCCCTCCTCTCTCTCTCTCTCTCTCTCTCTCTCTCTCTCTCTCTCTCTCACACACACACACACACTCTCTCTCTCTCATTCCCTTGCTCCCTCCATTGCTCTTCTTCACTTTCTCTCTTTCCTTTTCTTGCTCTTTTTTCCCTCACCCTGGGTTTCCATCACCCTCACTTTCAAAGGGAATACAGTCCCTGTGGTGAGACGTACAGGCAAACTAGGCTGTCAAAAATAGCAGCTCCTGCCCGTCACCCTCTCCTCCTCAGTTCACATGCGAGCGCCTCTTTAAACCCAGCCTGCCTGAGCTATTCTGGCTCTCATATGCATACACACACACACACACACACACACACACACACACACTAACACACACACATGTACCGTACACACACACACACACACACACACACACACACACACACACACACACACACAGTGTACTGGCACACACACGCACATACACAGGGACTTGCGTACGGTGTTTGTATGCTCTCCACATGGTGTTCATTGTATGGAGTTTTTAACTGGGTGATTCAAGCTGCCTGGGAAAAAAAGAGGAAAGAAGAGCTGCATTCAAAGCCACAGCGGCTGCTTAGCTGACAGATTAGAGCCGGCACAGCATGGCACACACACACACACACACACACGTAAAAGACGCCGCCGGAGCGGGCACCTGATTCTCCACAAGGCAAACGGGCTAATATGCACCGCTGTTGAACTGGTTAGCATCACAATGGCACTCACCAACAAAAATGCTCTCCCAGTTTCAGATAATGAAGACAGATCACGATAGAAATGTGTGTGTGTGTGTGTGTGTGTGTGTGTGTGTGTGTGTGTGTGTGTGTGTGTGTGTGTGTGTGTGTGTGTGTGTGTGTGTGTGTGTGTGTGTGTGTGTGTGTGTACAGTATATGTGTGTGTGTGTGTGTGTATGTGTGTGTGTGTGTGTGTGTGTGTGTGTGTGTGTCTTGTGTGGTTGGGTGTGTTATGGGGGGCAGGGCGGGATGGGTACGGGGATCTAGGCCTCAGACAGCAGTGGCACCATCCCTGGCACAGCCTAGTATGGCCCCCACCAGCAGCAGGCAGATCTGGCAGTGTGGTAGCATGAAAGTGGCTTTGGCTGCGCAGGGGGGCCAGACATCTCTCTATCTGCAGCTCTGCAGACTGCCGGCAGCAGCCTCCTACCCCCCTCCCTCCTACCCCCTCCTTCCTTTACCCTTCTCTTCCCTTCCCACCCCCCAGCCCCCAGCCCCAAACCTCAAGCCTCCAGCCCAGCCCAGCCTCCCACACTCCACTGATCGCTGTATGCTAATGGAGGAGGAGGGAGGCCACCACTGGCTGCCTCTGTGAGCTTAGTCAAAGAGAGCTCACCTCCGGAGGGAAGGGAAGGGAAGGGAAGGGAGCCCCCCCTCCAACCGCCCACCGCCCTCCACCCCCAATCGCCCAGCCACCCACCCACCCACCCACGCATGCCAGCACCAATGCCAAACCCTCCCCGGGGCAGCCAGAGGTGTAGAACCCCCCTCTCTTTCTCGCCACACACACACACACACACACACACTCACACAAGGGCTTTGTAGTGCGCCAGGACCTTTTTCTCTCTCTTTCCTCCATTCTGCCCCCCCCCCTCCCATCCCATGAGACTGGCTCAGATAAAGGTGTAAGTCTGGGCTCGCAATGCCCGCCAGGTCCAGACAGGCTGTTAGCTCACATATACTGGAAAAAGCACAACCTCCTCTTCGACCACATACTGTACGCACAAACACACACACACACAAACACACACACAGTGGCACAAACACACACATAAACACACACAAACACAGACAAACACATACATGGAGTCTCTCCCACACACATCTGCACTAGCCCCATCACTCAACCCCCCCCCCCCCCCCTTTCTTCCCAGGCAGGAGGGGAGGAGGAAGGAGGTAACTCGTTAAACGCAGCGAAATGGTTCTTCCAAACTGGCCCTTCAGTGCAGCCAGCGCAGGCCTGGAAATCACATCGGGCAGCAGGTTAGAGATTGAGCCGTTGGCCGGATCGCTCAGAGCTCGTAATGGAGCTGTCTTTCTCTCAAGCCTGATGCATGCTGGGAACTGAGGGGGTGAGCAGGTGAGCCACATGTGCACCCAACATCCCCACCCCACTCCCCAGCCCACCCCCCACTTACACACACACACACACACACACACACCTCTGCCCCGTGCTCCGACAATCTCACACCTGACTCCCCCGGCTGGCTCACTATCTCTCAGCTTGCCTCCCTCCCTTCTTCTCCCTGCTGGCTAGGGCCCACTTTACACCGGCTTCTGCAATTACTGACAAGCCAGGCCAGGTGATAAAATTGACAGGTGGGTATTTTTCCACACTTGGGACTCTAAGGGATGACACTCAGTGCATTAAAGACAGTGCCAATGTGTGTGTGTGTGTGTGTGTGTGTGTGTGTCTGCACATGTGGTTGCCACATTTCCTGTCATCTGTGTTTGTGTGTGTGTGCATGTGTGTGTGTCTGTGTGTGAATATATAAGTCTTCATCATTTCTCTTTTTTAATTCAGCACCAGTGTCTGTCTACTGTACTGTATATTCGGCGAGCTTGTGAGCACACATGCCTTTGTCTTTCTTTTCTCTTGCTGTGTATTTGTGCATGTGTGAGTGCCCTGCCCTCCCCACCTTCCTTAGTTCCCGTGCTGCTCTGCCAGTCGTTGTGTGTCGGCGGAGAAAAAGAAGAGAGGAAAGAAGGGAAATAAAGGCTCCTGTTGTGATCTTGGCAGTTGAAGTCTCAAATCGGCTCAGCATTCAAAGAGACAAACAGCACATTTAAGATCAAAATGTATTTCCTTGACAGCAGGTGAGAGAGAGAGAGAGAGAGAGAGAGAGAGAGAGAGAGAGAGAGAGAGAGAGAGAGAGAGAGAGAGGGAAAGAGAGGGAGGGAGGGAGAGAGAGAGAAAGAGTGTGTGTGTGTGTGTGTGTGTGAGAGAGAGAGAGAGAGAGTGAAAGAGAGAGTGTGTGTGTGTGTGTGTGAGAGAGAGAGAGGGAGAGAGAGAGGGAGGGAAAGAGAGAGAGAGAGAGGGAAAGGTGGGGTGAGCCAGCACCCCAAAGCTGTCATCATGTGGAGGGCTGAATGGGCGAGCTGTGCTCCTGCTGCGAGGCGAGGCTCCTCTCCTCAGCTGTCTCTCCAAACACTCCCCCCTCCTCTTTCTCATCCCTGCGCCTCCTTTCTCACCTCCCCTCCTCCACCCCCTACTCCTCTCCATTCTCCACTACTCCATCACCTCCCGCCCCCACCTCCTCTTCATCCTCCACTACTCCATCACCTCCCGCCCCCACCCTCCAGCCCTCCCGCCTCACCTCCATTCTTCTGGAGTATAATATGAGTCTCTCCAGCTCTATAGGAAGTGATCCAGCTTGTTAGCTGTTGCACACGTACTGTTGTACACTGTACACTAACAACCAAGCAACATGCACACACAACATGTGGGGCACAGTGAGTGTGTTGGAGCTAAAAATCTAGATGTACCCTAACGGTGAGAAATGGTTTTGCTGAAAAAGAAATGGTTGAGAAATGGTTTTGCTGTCTAGAAACAAACCATAACCAATTGGTCACACTGAAGGACAACTAGGTGATTTGAACAGGATATGCTGTCAGCATTGATTTGCTGGTGGTTGGTTAAAAGTAAGGCAAATAGATGGCTAATAGACATGTCATAAATTGCCAAAGATATATTTTCTGGCTACATAACTCATGTTTTCAAATTTGACTGATCTTTTTTTTGTCTCGTTTTAGAAAATCTTATGTCATAAATTGACTTTTTAGTCTACTCAGAAATAGCGATTGTTGCGTTATCTCCACTATTGTGATCTCCAAGTTACGTTCAGAGTACTGTACATTATCACAAATACCTCCATGCCTTTATGAAATATCACCTTCTTTATCGCCAACTTTTGCTTAAAATACAAGGTAGACCCGAGACCGGGTTGGGTAGACTGCATTTCTATTTGTCCCCTGCATGATAATTAGTTCCCCTGAGTGGTAACTACAGTAGTTGCCAAGCACCTGTGTTTTTGTGGCCTGTGTGACCAAGGGTTAAGCCTTCAGTAGTGGTTCTCACAAGTTTAGTCGTACCAGTCGCACGATTCTATGCTATAGACCAAATGAGTGCCGTGTCGCCAAAGATCATCAAATACTGAGCAAGATGAGGCATCACAATACATTTCAATGTGAGCAAACTGGAATACTTCCTGTCAGTTTTTCTGCATTACATTACATTAAGAAAGATTCTGTAAGTCTGCATAAATCATCAGATCACAATAAGAAAACATTCTTTAAGGCTACCATAAAGAGGATTTGAGCCCCGCGCCCTGGTTTAAGTCGAACCAGGAAATGATCACAGCATTGCATACCTCTCGCTCAGACCTAAATGGTACCTTATCGATCAAGCTATCCATGATGTGCAGAGGCAGGCCGTTTGAAAGACAATGCTGATATTCGGCCCTTGGATTGAGCCTGATCTACCAGTCATAGCCAGTCTGTACTTTTTGATGGTATAGTCTAGCTTGTCAATGCCAAGCTAATGTGGTTCTGCACTAATGCAGAATATAATGTTTAGAGAGTACATGATATACTGTAGACAAATTTCCCTCTCTAATGTCTCCACAGGCACACCCAACCACTTTAACCTGAAGGCTGAGAACTTAATGGCTAATGAAGTCTGATTGATCAATATGGCCGTATTACTCGTTGTCTGAATCACTGACCAAGGCAGAGCCGCTGATGTTGCTGTTGTATTAGTTGTTTATTTTTAAGAGACCTAATTAATTTCTGATGAATGACTGTTGTCATGTTTGCTAATTCGGTCGACTGTCTAGAGGCTCTTGCTCAGGAGTGAGACATGCTCTGATTAAGCCCTGATAAGCGTGCCACCACCACCATGACAAGACCATTAGTGACACAGAGACAGTGCTATGACAATGCTACCTGACCAGCCCTCTAAGTGACTCAATCTCTAGTTTTGGCTTAAAAAGAAATATCGGCATTTCACATGCTGTAAGCTTATATTTTTTTTTTCTTTAAGAGGGTCTCAAAATTGATAATATCAACATGATTTAAATGGTACCATGCAGGAAAAGGCCATAAACAGTGTGTAGTCATATTTCTAAACATATAGTATGTTTGCTAGATTTGGAATGTGATACATCCACACTTTCACCAAGGTACTCTCACTTCTAACCATATGCTCAAACTGGGTCCTCCAGGACCCCCCCCCCCATTTCCTGTTACAAAATGATCCCATGCACTCCATGAAATGTGATACATCATCCACTTTTGGAAGAAAAAAATCACCCTCAGGGTACAGCTATTAGAGCAAGGTGACACTTTGCTGCTATTAAGAGAAATTAAAGCTAATAAGATTGACATTGAAACAAACTCCTGACCCAGAAGAGAAGGAGGAAGTTAGCAAGGCGTGCCGTACCGTACGTCATAGCAGCACTGGGGAGACTGTTTAAGGCTGACAAGTGGACATTGATCTGCAGGAAAAGGGGAGAAATGGGGCTTTAGCAGTTACTAGTCACTCAGTCTTTCATAAACCCACATTTTAAACAATCAGGGGGCCGCAGAGTTAAGGGTGCCTTTCTGTCATCATTGGGTGTCACAGGCTCTGAATTAGGCCTCCAAACCCAATCATCTGCCACAACTCTCAGGATACATAAAAGACACACACACACACACACACATGCACAAACACACACACACACACATGCGAACACACATGCGAGCACACACACACACACACACACACACACACACACACACACACACACACACACACACATGATGAACACTGAAAGTGCAGGAGAGAGAAAGAGACAGGAAAATAAGTGCTGATGGTTAGGACTATTTGTCATCGTGAGAGATGGTCCTTTTTCGCTTTTCGCCACGTGGAAAAATCTCAAACCATCTACGGTTTTAGTGTTAGGTCACCCGGTGATAGAAAAGAGCTCCATCACTCCACACCTAAAAAAGACCCTTTCACACTGAAAAAGTTCAAGGTTATATTTTCCCCTCTTTAAGAGAGTGCTATCCCGTGTAGCTAGCCACTTTCCAGCACAAGCAAGGAGAGCTAGCTACTGAGACTGCTGCTAAGTAAGAAGTTGAAGGGTATCAAGTGCATTGACAGGGTTTCAGGAGAATGGACAGGAGCAACCCTATCATGGCCTTCCCTGTAATGAATCACAGCAAAGCTGCATTAGGCCTGTTGCAGCCAACCACTCTGTAAAATTAAAAATCAGATTTACTGGTTCTTTACTCCGACTGCTACTCTGCATCAACCGCTTTTGCTTTGGAAAATGCAGACCCCATCTCTCTCTCTCTCTCTCTCTCTCTCTCTCTCTCTCTCTCTCCTCTCTCCCTTCCTTCCTCTCCCTCTCTGCAGCAAGCTGAAGCTTTTAAAGATGGCAAAGCGTTTCTCCATTAGCCAAGATTCAATTTCACGAGAGTGCGCTGTTCCTTCCTCCGCAGCCAGCCAGTGATTCATAGTCTCTCCAGCTCAGGCCCACTTCACTCCTCTTCCCATCCTCTCCCTCCTTGAGCACAGACTGTTAGCTGCGTGTTTATGGCGGACCATCCAGAGTTCATCTTCAAGGAGTTATTTCTTTTGAGAGGTGTTTATTTCCATGCCAGCTTAATGTTTGTGTTTGTCTTTGATGGTGTGTGTGTGTGTGTGTGTGTGTGTGTGTGTGTGTGTGTGTGTGTGAGAGAGAGAGAGAGAGAGAGAGAGAGAGAGAGAGAGAGAGCAGTTAAAGTCTGCATTTTAGTCTTTGATGGTGTGTGTGTGTGTGTGTGTGAGAGAGAGAGAGAGAGAGAGAGAGAGAGAGAGCAGTTAAAGTCTACATTTTATAACAATCAAGAGAGAGCAAATGGTTGCTGGGGTCTTGTGCGGCGTCCATCCTCACTGTAATTGGCCATAGACTGAACACTGGCTAATGTTGATTGTTGTATTTGTTTAGACAAACAAACAAACAAACTAATAATCAAATAAAAGTATAGAATAAAGTAAAGTTAAAAATAAAACAATATTAAAGAAGTGGGAAGAAGTCATACATGCATAAGGTTCCTGGGGTTCTTTGGAGGAACTGTGTCAGTCCTGTCTGTTTAAGTCCTTCACGCAAAGGGGTGTAATGTGCTATTAGATTTGTGTACCACAGAGAGGAGCGCTCCATTTCACTGCTCAGCTTGTGGTGTAGCCTTACCATGCTCCAAGATAAGCACTATTTCACGCTGCAAATAAATAAATAAATACATAAATAGATAAATAAATGAATAAATAAATAAATAAATAAATAAATAATAAACAAACTATACTCACCATATGTTCTGTTTAATTTGTGACCCAAAAAATTGTAACTAGCTGTTCGAACATTTTTGTGTATGTCTCTCTCGAATTTAGGAAAAAATATTGAGACCCTACATGATTTCGAGTTCCATCGGTTTAAATCAACCCGACTAATGAGGAGTCTTATTTGAGTTTGCCTCAGTCCAGTCCAGACCTCTGTCATTAAGTGAAAACGAAACTCTCTCAATTGCAACCAGAAGACTCATGTTGTTGCTGTACGGTCCCGATATACTACCCCCAAATGATGGTTTCTTAAAGCAAATCCTGTTCCCAGTGGACCTAGAGTATTATCCAGCATTACCACCATTATATGGTCATTTGATGTGCATGGACATATTTATAACAATATTCTCCAGACTGCACCCCTCTCACAGCCCACTCTCATGACCTGTTTGAAAGTCCATATGCTTTTATTTATCTCAAGGTCAAAAGTTCCAGGATGACCAGATTTTGATTACCTTTGCCTGAAAACCTTTGGAGCAAGTTTTAAAAATACATACATAACCCCAAAACATAATTCCCCATGTTTCTCATGTCATTTACTATGATGGAGATGCGTGACAAGTTTCATGCGATTTGGGAGGAATTTGAAAGTGAAAACATGGCCATTCGTGATTGACGGACATGGCGAGGCGAGGGCAGGGTGTCAGAGCAGATTTGCTGTCACTGACATGAGGATGTGGGGGTGGATGGTGGATGGGCGACGCTGATACACACAACCTTGGATTGACCTCCAGGGATCTAGCTGGCCGGCTGGCCCGTGGCCATTGGAGGCAGCTCAGGTTCGCCATGCCAAGGCAGCAGTGGCTGCTGATTGGTGTGTGTGTGTGTGTGTGTGTGTGTCTGAGTGTCTCAGAGTCAAGCCAGATGTCAGCGCTTCTCGCTCAGCAAGCTCAGAGAGGAAGGGGCGTGTGGGAGGGAACAGGAAGAAGGTGGTAGTAGTGTGTGTGTGTGTGTGTGTGTGTGTGTGTGTGTGTGTGTGTGTGTGTGTGTGTGTGTGTTGAGGGGTAGGGGGGGTGGGTGCGTTCTCAGCTCCATTTGGCCCTGGAGTACTTTCCCATTCCAAATCAATACGTCTTGTTTTGTACCGCGCTCCAAGTTTAACAAATCATTGGGAACATCCGAGGAGCTGAGTTCGGATACAGCGCCTTTTTAGAATTCATGTGCTGCTGCAGCGCACTATGGGTATAAAGATGAATTGCATATGTACACCTTGAGTCCTTTACAGCCAGATGCATTCTGCACACGTCGCACATCACAGGGCGGGGCAGGGGCGGGGAGAGAGAGAGATGGAAAGACAGAGAGAGAGAAAGAGAGAGAGATAGAAAGAGAGAGAGAGAGAGTAAAAGACGGGCAAGGCTATGGATTTCACTGAGCAAGTCAAACAGTAGAAGTGATCAATCGAGGCCGGTATTCACTTTAGGGAAATGCACGTCCTCTCTCAGCATCATCCGAGCCGAGATTGATCACAGCCATTTATCTCAACAGGGCAGGCTTTTCCCTGTGGGCATCATATTAAACATCCCTTTCTCTCCAGGCAGGTTTTATTTGGCCTGTTGCCATGGAGGCTAATGACGCACCACCTGACAAGGGTTCACAGTGATCACTGCTGACTCTTAATCATGATGAAATGATGTGCGCCGTGCACGGTGGTGAGGAGATGTTCGGCCATATTCCACTCCATCAAACTCTCTTCTATGCATTCTACTCACACTCTCCTCTAAACCCCTAAATGAGAAAATCTATTCAGGCATGCTTTCTGTTATGAGAAAGTCACCGAGTAAAAATGCATGTGCTTACGGACGCCTCCTCGCACTCACTTGTGGGAGACTCAGCGGGAAAATTTCAAATGTGTAATTTCAAACGACTTGATTTCTTTCAAATGTGTTGTCACATTTAAGGAGTAATAGACAAATTTAGGGATTTCAGCGGGGGAACTTGGCCTAATTTCTGCTTGAAGAGCTGGAGATTTAGTGAAAAGCCCACTGGCCGTGTTGTAATTGACCTAGCATAAGAACAAAGAGGAGCGCCCAAGGCCTGCAGTTAAAGGGGCTCAGAGAGAGAGAGAGAGAGAGAGACAGAGAGAGAGAGACTGACTGATTAACAGAGAAGAGCTTTACGGCATGCATCTCAACCCATCAAGTTCCAGCCAAAATGTGATTAGCCTTCAGGAATACTAATGCTGAGCGACTACGTGTCACAAGTTGTTCTTGGGGAGGTGACATTATCTCACTGTTGTCGCAACGGAACTTATGAAGTATTTTTGTGATTTTGTAAAAATTTTAGTCACTGGAGTTAAAGTGTAGTATTACCAGAGGATAAGCTTTTTCTTAAGCTAAAATAGTTAATAGATTATGGAATTTACATATGGAAAATAACTGGTCTATTTGGAATTTTTCTATCCTGGAAGGTTTCTGAAGTAATATTACATTAAGAGTCTAAAAGTATTAGGTCAACGAAGAGAGACTGCAGAGTGATGTTGGTTGGAGTAAAAGTGAGAATATTAGATATTACAGAGACAAAATAGTAAAATGTCAGTCTAAGTAAGAATAATTGTTTTTTAATTTAGCCTATTTATGTATGAGTATGCTGAGTTTGTCTGTGATGCAGTCACTGTGAAGTCCAAGACAAATTTTCCCTTAGGGACAAATAAAGTATACTTTACTTTATATACCATTCCGCCAGCCAGCCATCTGCAACCTCAAATAACTGGCACTGTATGAGCTGGCTGACTCAAGATTTTTTTCTTAACTAAATAACATTGAACTACACATACTCTTTTACTTCCTTAAATTTAAATATAAATGTAAATTTAAGATTAATAACATTTAAGACATATTTCCTTTTGTTGTTGTTGTTGTTGTTGTTGTTGTTGTACCCAAAAAATAAAAAATAGTACACAAAAGGTTTTCACACAAATTGTTCCTTTTTTCTTTTCTCTCTAGGAACTGGAACCAAACCGAGCTGTTGTCTTGTTACGTTGCTCCTCATCCCACAACACCATCAAAGGCGCTGCCAAGACAGGAGATGTGAGACAGAGACATCAGACCCCAGCGATACGATAGGTTTGGAAGCGTCTGCTCTGCCTCTGAGCTCCACTTCAGACGCGGCTGGGCTTGAGCTCGACTTAAAGGCTTTGCAGGCCCACACAAAGGGAGCGTCACAATTGTTCTTCGTGGCATTTGCTGAACCTCACTGTCACCTGAGGAGATGAAAAACTGTGGATAAATGTCAGCTCCATCCCAACAGAAGGGAAAGGCTACATTTTTTACTCATTTTAATGCCCTCTCACCCCCAACCAGCCCTCAACACACACACACACACACACACACACACACCACACCACACGCACACACACACACACACACACACACACACACACACACACACACACACGCACACACACACACACACATAGGTAAAACAACCTGGGACTTATTCCTTGGAGGTCCTAAAATCTGCTAGTTAATATGGGTGCCTACAGGTTTAATCTCACACTGGGCATGTGAAGTGAAGGGTCAGGGTGACTCTGCTGTCGGCTCCCATCCATCACCATCACCATCCTCCTCCTCGCCACCGGCGCACTTGCAGCGTCACCTCTGCTGCCCCGCCATCATTTACTTAATTAAGCAGCAAAAGAAGACCCGGCTCAAGGAGCCACTGCTCACACAACCACCACCACCACCACCTCTGCTCTGCTGCCGCCAGCTTCTCTCTCTCTCTCTCTCCCTCTCTCTCTCTCTCTCTCTCGACTGGGAGGCCCTCAGTAAGCAGCCCAGGTGGTGGATCATCACGCTCGCTCGGACCCACGCCATCTTCCAATGTCTCTATTTGATCCCATGGCTCTGCTCTTATCAGCCAAAGTAGAAACTCTTTTCCTAGTCGTCTAGTCGTAGTTTTTTCTTTTTTTTTATATAATCTTTTTCTCTTTTTTTTCCGTCACTGAGTGGAGAGTATTGCCGAGCTCACGCTGCTAAATTCAGTGGCTCAAATTTGATCCTGCTGAAATTTTCCGGCATCTTGCCTCGCCCATTGTGCATATTTTTTTTTTCTTTTTTTTTTCGCCGTCTTTTTTCGTATCACACACACAACACTCTCACTCAGCTCTGTCAGGGACTCTGTCTGCAGTGACCCTGACAGTTTGAACACGATGATGAGCCTGCCGAGTGATTGCTTTAATTGGCCATGGTAATTATTGGCTGCTCGGGGCTGGGAGAGTCAGCCGAGGCTGCGCTATAATGAACAGGATTACGGCCGAGGAGACGGGCTCAGCAGCTGACTTACCAGCTGATGTTTCCCAGCTGATGACGCCGCCGACGCAAAGGTTTCACTGCGTCCCAGCTGGAAGACATCAGAGTGCCGGTTTTATTCTCTCCCCCCGCAGCCCTAGCCGTGGGAGGCCGTCTCACAATGATGCTGTAAACACCGTTTGTTTGGGATGGGAGTTGGCTAGTGTAGGAAAAAAAACCCTTCTGCATGTGTCAAACACGATACATGAAAGTGGGAGCGAGGGTCTCATCATCAACATCAACATCAAGCCCCATCATCTACAGATGCATCTGAGCTCCCTTGTTTGTGTTTATGTTTGTGTTTATGTTGATACAGTGTTATAGTTGGACGCAGATGTTTTTCTGGACGGATCAGGTCTATAGAGGGTTGGCACAAACGGCAGGTCTGAGCTGGTTTCTGAGTTTTGCAGAGAGACTGAGGGAAAAAAAGAAACGCTATGGCTGATGAGTCTTTCCAGAGGCAGATAAGCCACTCCTACGCCATGTTTGTTTGTTTGTTTGTCTCTTCTCCTGCTTTAATTTGACTAAATGAGCAGCGCAGGTAAATTCTGCAAGAGAGAGAATTTGCAGCCGAATGATTGACACGCCGTTTGTTATTCTGCTGATATGAAAGGCAAATTGCTTTAATGGAGTTTCTTCACCCAACCCATCTTCTCCTACCGTGTATGCATCTGTGTGACTGTGTGTGTGTGTGTGTGTGTGTGTGTGTCAGTGTCTGTAGAAATAGCCTTGTCTTACAGTTGCACATATTCTCATTAATTACCAGGTATTCAGTTCTGCACCTTATCAATAAGTATGAAGGCATTTGACTTTGTATTTTCCTTCATTTAGGCACCATTTAGACATGCAGGCCTTTAAATACGGGTTGCAAACAATTGTCATTCATTCAACACAAAATATATGAAGCAATTTCCATATTACATTTTCATATCTTTCTTAATTCCTAAAACCATGAATCCTCATTACTTGAGAGAAAGCATGACAGACTGAAAGACAGAGAGTGAGAAAGAGACATCCCATGTAAGATGACAGAAACCAAGCTGTGTTAAGCCTGACAAATGGTCTTGACAAATGACAGGCAATAGAAAAGGTCAGCTTGACACTAGTGACAGAGGGGCATTGTACAGTTAGAAAGTCACACAAAAGCCATTTTCCTTCATTCAACAAAGCCCATAATTTAGCACTCTGGATTAGGAAGCAATTGGAGTCGTTTGTATTGCACAATGACAGCATCCTTGCTTTGGAGAGGCCCGACTTCTGTGTGACACACATGATTGCTGGAACCCAGACTCTGAGAGACTGGTTCCACTTTTTGCATGAGTAGAGCAGGAGGGATGAAGTGTGAACCCCCCCCCCCCCCCCCCCCACACACACACACACACACACACACACACATACACACACCCTGACCCCTCCTCCTTGCACCACCAGGATGAGGGTAATAAGATCAATTACCGTTTCTGCTGGCGTTTTTCCACCACATCTACCCTGACCGGCCAAACGTCGTCCTGTCTAGAGTATCGATGGCATGTCACTTTCCCCGTGCCCTTTACCTGCTGTGTTACTGTTTCTCATGGATGTGGAAAAGAGCGGGGGAGAGAGAGAGAGAGAGAGAGAGAGAGAGAGAGAGAGAGAGAGAGAGAGAGAGAGAGAGAGAGAGAGAGATGAGGATCAATGGGCTCTCACACACATGTTGTTGCAGAGGGGGCGTGCTGGCACATTGCGTCCCTGGTGGGACCGTGTGACTCCTATGTCTGCCCTCTGTCAGACTCGCCCGACATTCAAAGCAGGAATTACATATTGATCGCCTGGCTGGGGGAGCGCCATTGCACCTGGGGAATGATCGAGCACTGAGACGAAAACAACGCCACTCCTTCTGTGCGTCTTCATTTGGCTATAGTGAGGGTTCTCATGAAGAGCTAAATACTACTGCAGACATAACAAAACCCTGTCTGTTTACTGAGTAGCCATTTCAATATAGTTGTGTCACTGTTCATGAAAACACATGATGCTTGGCATAGTCCTGATTGCATTTTTCATTGCAATCCCAGAGAATCCGTCGGTGCCAATTCATCATCATGAATTACCCATGGACATGGTTTACAATAATGGACAACCAATATCAGTGACTAGAGGCTGGAAGTGACAGTCCCACAGTGTCAAAATATCTTCAGCTACATTACACAAACAACCTGTGTGAAAGTAGTTTTGAGATACAGTAGTATCTTACCATATCATGTATATAGCCATGAAGTGGTTTTAAGTGTACTTCGTAAACTTTACAGAATATTTGCCTCAATATCAAGCCGATATCAACATCAAGAAATGGCTCAAAAAATAAATGTAGGCTACTTACCAAAGAAAAGCGACGGTGTCACGAACTGTGAAAGCCATTTCTGTGTATGGGGTTTCTGACATCCATATTTAAATTCTTGTCTGCGCTCCGAAATCTAATTTCGAGCATGCACAACAAACACAATGCTTTAATTTTCCAGTTTGTACACAGTGTGCCCGCAATCAAAGATTATTAATGACACCCATACACTGGTGTTACGACAGCAGTGATATGCAACTGGTGTGACCTCATTACTGCAACCTGCTGACTTTTCCACTCACAGAGGAGAAGGATCATGTCGCATCCGAGCCGCGATTATTTGCGGTGCTCTTTATGTTCATTTGATATGAAAAGCTGTTAATTATTTGGCGAGTGTCATGCGTAATTGCCACAGGATAATTACAAACATGACCTTTATGGGCATTTGAAAAATCATAGCTGTATAATGTTATGACTTTCTGCTTCCCTTAACACAGAATGGTTTTGCCAAGAGAGCAGGCTGTTAAAGTCAGTGCGGGCGTGTGTGATGTGGATTAATAGAGCCGGTATTAATTAAATTTGCCTGTAAATAAATGGAGCACCTTACTCCCCAGCATCTGCCCGTGGCTATCTTACAATTCATCTCGCAGGGCGCACTGAGTGTCCCATGCTTAATGCCATATCCCTCAACAGTTACGTCACCTCCGAGACTCCAGATTTATTTTTGTGACTCTTGCTCACTGTTGCCAGGGGTAGTCGATAGCTTCAGGTTGATTATCTCCACGTTTCCAACAGTCATTTTGATCATAACTGAGGTGGCCTAGAAAGATGTCCTACATAGATGCCGGATGAACTCAGGAGGAAAACACAAATGGCAAAATTGTTCCAATAAATGTCATTGCATGTTGAAAGTGCCCTTACTGGATAATGGATGCTAACTATTGTTAATAAACAATGATGTGGGGGGACTTTTGGAAAGCTTGACGCTTCCTTTTTGGTCTGTACTCAACATCTTTGCATGATACTGTTTTGATCTGACATCATCTCTCACCCTTGCCCACCCTGCTTCTCTCTGCTCCAATGGCAGTGTTGGGAACCTGTGCGGGGAGGCTGGCAGAATCTCAACAGACCAGCCAAGGTAATGAGGTGTAAAATCCTTTGTCTCAGCCCAGACGAAGCTCACTCCCCTCTTTTTGCTGCCAATCACTGGAGATCTCACAGTGAGCAGAAACAAGGTAAGGTATAGCAAACCTTTTGTCCTATATACTGTAGTGTGGATGTATGTGTGGGTGGATTTGTTTGTATAGCACTTCCCTTTGTCTTTTATACCGGTAATCCTTTTCTTATAAGTTCCAGATTACCTTTGTGTCTTTGGGAAAAAAATCTTCATGCCTGAGTGGCACCTAGACTGCACTCTTGTCTCCAATATCGCCAAGACAGACTCACGACTCACAGCAATAATAAAATAATGGGGCATGTTCTCATCCATCAGGACAAACGACTGCAATCCTCTGGCTCTGAAGGTTAAAGGGTCATCGTTCAGGTTGATGTTAACGTATGGCACAGCAAGGGCCTGTAGCCGCACCCTGGGCGCATTGGCTGAGTATTGAGTATGGCCAAGAGGAACGAGCGAAAAAAGGGTCATGTGAGATACATTAGAGCTCTCACTGTCCTCAAAGGGCCGTCACTTTCCACATTAGCATCGCACGATCCGCAAACAACAGGGGGGGCCGAGATAAATCTATAGCTAATCACACACTCCCAGGGACTGCTGAGAGAGTGAGAGAGAGACAGGACACAGAGAGAGAGAGAGAGAGAGAGAGAGAGAGTGAGTGAGTGAGTGAGTGAGTGAGTGTGTGTGTGTGTGTGTGTGTGTGTGTGTGTGTGTGTGTGTGTGTGTGTGTGTGTGTGTGAGAGATTGGGTTGTGGGCATGCCATTAATCTTAGGGCAATATTGGAGTGAGGTTATGTTACCTATGAGGAGCATAAAAGCCACAAATCTGCTCTTGAAAACAGCAAAGCTTGAGTCAGGTTGGCACTGAGCAACAATCTCTTCTTCTTCTTTTGGTCGCACAGGCACTTCACAATCCCAGCACAATATCCGTAACACAAAGTCAACACGGTGCATTAAGTCCAGGCCCAGCAGTTTATTCCAGGTTATTAAGAGAGTGTTTGAAGCTGATCTGCAAGCCACATACAAAGGGGACACACATACACATACGTACGTACACGTATGCACACACACACACACACACACAATCACACAAACGTAGGAGGAGAAATGATCAAAGCGGCTCTGCTAAACTAAAACTAACATGTTCACCGTTTTTCTCGGCCTGCGAAAGGTCAACCTCCTTAATCTCCCCTGACACTATCATTATTGGATGCTCCGGCACGGCCCCTCATGAATATGGAGACACATACCTATGTTCCACACTGTTGCCATCGCTTGCATGTAAATGTGGTCAGCAGGAATCTGTGACCACCTCTCCATACCACCCCCCCCCCACACCACACACACACACACACACACATCCACACACACACACACACACACACACACACACACTACCACCACCACAACCACCCCCCTGAAGATCTGAAATACCAGCTTTCATCTCCTCAAGAAAATATGCTAACAAGATAAATCGTATCAGCATTCCAATGTGTGGACATGGTCCGTTCAATTTCACACATGTGTGGACACTATAAATATGCAAAGGTTTTTTTGTTATGCTGTGTGTTACAGCACAGGCCTGAGATGAGGGCCGGCTAGAGTGAAAGACGAATGGGGAACACACCACCACAAGCTTACATCAGCAGGGTCTGTTCCTGTTCGCCTCCCTGCTATGCTAAGCCAAGGTCACTGTATCCTATCCTCCACTGCAGAAGTACTTTAGATAAGTTGCAGATAGGAACCGTTACCGCACCACCACTCTACTGTGCCATTAATCTCCATGAAATTGTACCAGCATTTGATTATGTTGCGATATTTCCAGATAGAGCTATATTAAATGATGAAATATTATAGTCCTGTGAAGTTCAGAGCGAGACAGTTTTTCACTGTACAGGAACATGGCTTTACAAAATTTCAAAACATTCCGAAATGAGCTAGTATCTAATTTCCATTTCCTTATTTGTATTACCGTAGCATACATAACCAAACATTGCGTGCTGTTTGACGTATCACTTGTCTTGTGGTCACACAGTACTATACAGAGAAAACCTGGCACACTCAGCAGGGCCACAGATCTTCTTTGGTGTAAATACTGTGTGGTTACAATGAGTGACTGCCTCAAATGGTTCCTTGCCAAGCGTCTGTCCTCACCACCATCAAAGTTTGATGGCATCTTCTGAGGAGCATTTTGTTAGGGAAAGCTGTTGATGAAATTTTAATCCACAGGAGCTCGCCGCTGCCACCTTCCTTATACCCCAACTTCCTTCCCTCCGCCCGGCCTTTCTCCGTCACCAGGGTCCGTGAGTCATGGGGAGTTTGATTTCGCATTTTAATGAGCTGGGACTCTTTGGAATCCTTCCACTCACGCAGCAAATTAACACGGGCTAAAATTAAAACGGTGCGGCGTCAGCCTCATTTTAAGAAGATTCCAGACGATAAATAATTGAGCGCCTTGCTACCCATGACATCTGTTATTTATGAGACAAATGACGGGCTTAATTTGATTCTTCATTTGCAGGTTACACGCACGAACGTTAGACACGGACCTTGACACTCTGCCCAACGTGAGAAACATGTTCTTCTTTTTATTTCCTGTCGGCTCCATTCAGCCTTACAGCCGCTGGAGCACAGAGATGTGAATTGTGTCCTCTGTGATGTTTGACTGCTTTCCTCTCCTGATGTGTTAAAAGGGACTGACCTCATGCAAACATTTAAAGGGTTTCAAATGAATATTTCAGATGGCCTTTTTTTTCCATTTTCTGCCAGGCTAGTTGACATTCGAAAACCCCCACAACCACTGGAGAGGTCTGCATTTCTCCAGCCCATCTCCTCTTCCACTACTAACCTATGCTCAGATGACCAAAATGCTTTTTCCAGATCGTTATTAGCCCGTACAGATTGCAGGCTTCTGGCCCATCTGATCATTTGAGCCTGCGCTCAGAAGAACCTGGAGTGAGAAAAATGTAAATAAACATCAAAGGCTTTGGAGCTGCTTTTGATATTTATATTTTATTTATCCCTCGCTTGTGCAATTGTATGAGTTATATTATTATTATATTAGCTAAAACAGACCTTTGGCAATGCAAGCGATGTGAATGCCACCATAAGTCATGACACAACAAAAGCTCCGTGTTTGGATCTGCAGTCAGTTCTGTAGTGCGCTGAAGACTGAAGCTGCAATACTGCTTTGCATGATCAGTCCTCTTGGCCAGTTCACTGAGTGATGTGCTCTCTCAGAACCCTATAGAACCCCTCCCTCCCCTCCTTCCCTCCCCCACCCTCATCCTTGGCTCTCTTCCCTCTGCATAAAGCATCTTTTAACCAACTTCAGCTGCTCGCCTTATTGTTGCAGCCCCGGCTGTGTTTTCCCTTCTTTTTTTTTCTTTCTTTTTTTTAGACTGTTGATTTAAATGTATTTTTAGGGCTCAGCTGGGTCCTGGAGTATTTTATTGACAAAGAGGGAGGGAGACTGGCAGGGGAAGAGGGGGTGGTGGGGCATTGGGACATGTGGGGTTGGGAGTGAGAGGTTTTAGGGGCCCAGGCTACTTAAGAGTTAAGGGGGAGGCGGACTGTAGCAGCAGGAAGTAGATAGAGGGAAAAAAAAGTGATGGTGGAAGTCTGGGAAAGAGAAACAAAAGGAGAGGGGGGGAGCGTGAGCGTGAGCCCTGCAAGAAAAGGTGAGAGTGGTTTCAGAGCTGCCATTTGTCAACTGGCTGATCATTCATAAAACCCTGAGTGTTTTGGGCATTTCATCACTTCTGGGGCCATGCAGCCGCCTCGGGCTGAGCAGCTCCAGGGCTCTGCCGTGTTCATACATCTTTCCCAGCCCATGAAAAAAACCCTGAAAAGCCAAAATGAATGAGATGCAAACCTTTAGCGACATAAACAAAACTGACTTTTTTGATGGAAGCGGTGTCATCAGCACTGACAGAATATGATTTATAAAGTCATCTATCCTCTGAGAAAACATTCTGCTCCCCTCCTCCTTCTTGCCTGGTCTGTGCTCTCTCTCTCTCTCTCTCTCTCTCTCTCTCTCCCCTCCTCACTCACTCTCTCTCCCCCTCCTCTCTCTCTCTCTCTCTTTCCCCCTCCTCACTCACTCTCTCACTCTCCTGCTCCTCTTCACCCCTGAGTCTCTCTCTCATCACGGGCTCGACTGCTTCTGCCGAGGACCACTTCACAAATTACCACAAATTACACATCGGCCTTCCCCAAAAAAGTGTTTCATCTCTGTGTAGATACAGCTAGTCATTTGCAACTGCCTTTGATTTCCAAAAGAGAAACACATGATATGCCGAGTGTACAAGAAAACAAATTCTTTCAAGTTCTCTGAAGTCTCTAAACAAGCCACACAGTCCGGTTTTGTTTTGCATGATATTGTGTTTTAAGGGATCAGATGTCAGATTGGCCTGTGGTTATATTACATCCAATGTGTCATTTTACCTTAATAAAACAACTTAAAAAGTTAACATTTTCAGTCATGACTCGCTCATTTCCTGACCTCTTAGCAGGCTAACAGTAACTCTATATATTAAGCTACTGTAGCGCAGCTGAACTGAAGTTAATAGCTGCAAACATATAACATTATTCCACGCTGAACCCAGTGAACCTATTAATGTCACTGCAAACTAACCCACCTTCCATTTTCAAATTGGCATCTCCAGAATAGAGGCCTTGTTTTGGGGGAAAACTGTTAACTTCTAATTATGGCTTGCATTTGGCCCTTGGGTGAAACTCTATGGCTTCAACTGTAACATTTATGGGAGGCACGACTGTGACCTTGACTTACCCAGCCTCTGCCTAATGCAAACGGTCCGCTTGGCGTTTCCGAAAGCCTCCCTCTAAAAATAGCCAGCAGTCATTTGCTCACATGTTGCACTTATAGCACCACCTCATTTATACTAGGGATAGCTAATGCTGCGCTGTAAATTCTATTCAACTCACTTCATGTTTCTGCCAATTATTTATTTTTTTTCTTTTCCTTCTCGTCTGCCTATGTCCATATGGTCTGAATTAGAGTGGAAAATAAAATAAAACACATTGGCTGAAGGCCTCCTGTGGTGATGGATTCATGTGAAAACCCACTTAGGTCTCTCCCAGCAGAGGTACACAGAGCCTCAGCATGCAGCGGAGAGCCAGTGTCTTCTTTTCTTTTCTTTTCTTTTCTTTTCTTTTCCTTTATCCCTTGCTCTTTTCTACACCTTTTTTTCTGCTTGATCCCAGAGTCACAGCCGAACCAAGGTGCAGTATTTCATGTTGACATTTTGAAGTCTGGGTTCTACCGCGCATTCACACTGTCACACACTATGAAACACTCCACTGTGAAGATAAGGAAGTGCTGGTGACATTTCATTGACGTGAGTCGCCGTAGAGTCCTCCATTTTCTTCTTTCTTTCTTTTTTTTTCCTTTTTCACTTTGCAATCAAGCATGATTACTTTGAAAGCATAATTCTGAAAACTCCACATTTGGGATGAGAAAATAGGGGCTCTCTTTTTTTTCCAGACACACAGTGCACTTTAGACAGGAGAAAGATGATGTCCAAATTGGGGTATTATGATCATTATTATCTCATTATAGTTCTCAGCTGTAATTGGCTTCGTTGTGCTCTTTGGCCTGTAGGCCTGGGGTAAGCTGGGAGCAGGGAGTATCAACGAATATTGGCGAGCGGAGCAGAGCGGGGGATGGGGGTTTAAAGGGGGGGTGAAGAGCAGAGTGGTGGTCAGCCCACGGCCCTGCTGGTGGCGCACAGCTGCATGAGCCTGTTGAGTTAGGCAGGCTGATGTTTCACCCTCCCGTAGCGCCAGCAAAGTCCATCTGCTAGCTATCAGAGCTAATTAAGTTTAGCATGTTCTCCTCCCACTCCCACTTCCCCTCCCCCACAGGCTTGCCTGATTTCCCACGAAAGGCTCGGAAGTCAGACACCCAAACACAATTCTCACGTTAGTGATGATGATGATGGTGATGATGATGATGATGATGACGAAAATACCCTTGCTGCTGATGATTGCAAGAGAGGCATTAATGTGTGAGTGTGTGTGACCTCCAGCCATTTTGAAACAAGCTGGGGCTCTCCAGTTTTCATTTCATACACACCGACCCAAAGTCCGGCGATTCATTACGCGGTTTAAATGTTTAATGCAGTTGGGCTGAAGGCTCTCTCTCAACAGGGACCTCTCATTAGTGGTCAGATGTGAGTTAGAGAAGCAGATGCCAGCTGACTTAAAGTGATTATTTCTTTTTTTGTGGCAACCCTTTAAGTTTCCTCTATCCTCCTTAGCACTTACTTTTAGCCATGGCACAGTAGCCTACTGTCTCTGCTCTCTCTCTCTCTCTCTCCAAAACAGATGGTGTATTTTTACTTGTCTTTTCTTTTAAACTCGATGTTATGTACCAGTTCACTCTAGTTGACTGTCACTGATGTGTGATGTGATCTCTTGACAAGCAAATCAAACAGCAAGGTGTGAAGATGGCTAGTCAGGAGGCTATGGAGAGGGACAGAGATATGGAGAGAGAAGTGTCATTTGAGCAGTGCCAATGAGCTGTGTTATTGCAAATCAAATGGGCAATCACATGCTTCAGTGGACGGGGCTACAAATAGTGACTTCAGCTCAGCCATGATCTGTTTGATGGAAATAATTTGATGTCTTCAAAAAAAAAATGAAGCCATTGTCATAAACTTTGAAATGTGATGTGAGCTGCCTAAAGTGTGTGTATACTATATCCTCTCTCTCTCAGCATTGGTAGAATTGATGCCTCGCCAGCGTGTCAGATGGCTGTGGGAGAGACTGAAGGCATGTCAAGAATATTCAGACAAATGATTGTTGTTCCATGCTACCTACTCTCTCTTCATGGAGAATTCTCAATTAATGCTGAGGCTAGTACTCTTACAAAATTGGAGAGCACTTTGCGGCACTGCAGAATGCAATAAAATGACAATCACTGATATGAATATATAACAGCGTGTTGGGTGGGGCAGTGTGTGAGTGAGAGTTGGTAAGAACAGCATAACAAAAAGTACCAAGGGATAAGTTATAGATACATATTGCGTAAATATATGCTGGAACAACCCACACAACATGTAAGCATGACTTTGACCTTACTAACAGTAAAATAGCCCTACAGTATGCATGTTTGCCTGCACTAACAGGGTTAAGTTTCCTCCATTGTTGTTATGTTTGTTTTTCTGTCTGTCTGTGTGCAAAATAACTCAAAAAAGCTGCATGATATTCCCATTTCTTGACGCACCCTATCTCGTCAGCAGTATAACGTTAGTCTAGAAATAACCTAAAGGAGCTGTGTGCAGGATTGTGGCCAAATTTGATACTACAATCATAATCAAATTATTTTGCTGCTTTCTATCGTCTCCATCTTCCAAGAGCATCTCCTATTGCATATCCTTATTTCATTTCTCACATTGTCATGATGTATTTTGGAGGAATAATGAGACCTTGACAATGAAACAACACAAACACCACTTGAAATGACAACATAAATGCTATTTGTGGGCTGCAACTTAACTTTTCAAATGGAAATATTCTGGCTGATATCAATGTTTAAAATGAACATGATTCCTTCATGTCTGGTGACATATCAAGGCCATTTTATGATTATTTGGAATACATTTCTTATAAACTGCTCCTTTAAACTACTTCCATGATGTTCCATGTGTGTTATTTCAGCATACTTACTCAGTAAGTAAACTACAATAGTTGATACTTTTTGTTCCATCATTACTACCCAATAGCCTACTTCACTGCATAGGTCCGTCAACCGATCTCGGTCTGTTCAAACAGCTCTGTTGCTTCCCTCACAAGGCTGAGAAATATTTAATCTTTTCAGACAAAAATGGATCCATCAACCAATCAAGATCGACTCCCCCTCCGTCAGACACACCCTCTGTCGTCCGTCAACAGACATGTGCAGTCTGAAACAAGTCAAAATTGAGAGAGGGTTTATATTTTCTACATGATCTGTTGATCCCATCTCAGAAAAATGGGAGTTATTGGAAGTATCCAAACCATGTTGACCTTCAGATTGAGGTAACTGGTCAGTGAGTGCTAGAAAGTTCTCATGCTTTGTATCATATCTGTTGACAAGAAAATGCAGCTCACATCTCTGTGTTGTGCTTTCTAAGTGTGCAAGTGTAATATATTTCACTGGCTTATGCTGTTTAATGCCAATGTCAATTTCAAAGCTAGTGTAGTCTCTGTCTATCTACCATTAATGATGATATGTTTGAATGATAACCTAGACTCTCTTTCTCCAATGGGTTGTGCGTTCTCTTCTGTTTTTCTCAGTGTGTGTGTGTGTGTGTGAGAGAGAGAGAGAGAGAGAGAGAGAGAGAGAGAGAGAGAGAGAGAGAGCATGAATGCCAATAAAGGGCTTGTAGCCAAAAAATACACTGTCTAATATTAACTTTGAGTGGTGTACCATTATGGCAGCTGTCAACATGGAAGAACTCCACTGGCAGTTATGCTAATCAATATCTTGATGCCTTCTAAATAGATCATCAAAGGATGGATGCACCACCTGTATAAATCTAGCCTGACATAGCCCGCCCATAATACGAATGTTCATCCGTATCCATGGTCTGGGAACGGTCTTCTGGGGCGTGTTTATATCGGTAGAGAGTCTACCGGCCAATAAGCGAAGCTGATTAGACGAGCTGTCCAATCGTTTCAAACCAGAAGTGAATGCCCTCCCCCCTGCAGTATAATCGCTCAGGTTAAAGAACCTCCAGACCATGAATACGGATGAACAGCAGTATTATGGTCGGGCTATGTCAGGCTAGTATAAATCAGTAGTGGACTCAAAATGAAGGACTTGGTTAAAAACGAGCCAAAAAGACTATAGGAAGGAAGAAGAGCTACTCTATTATGGCAGAAGCCACTGCAGGTTGGTTTAAGTCTCCTATGCCCTGGAGCAAAACACTTAACCTCAATTGCTTTTGGAAATTCCCAGCACCAACATGCATCAGGATGAACTCACTGAGAGAAACAGCATTGAATGACTGCACGCATGCAGCCGGTATACACATGCAACCATGCAGCAGCAGTAGCTTATGGTGTGTCTTCATGTCAGTAGCACATGCATCTGCTGAGGTTTGTGTTAAAGCAAGTACCTTAAAGGAATATTCCACCTCTTTATGAAATTTTGTTATTCACCCTCTTACCTGGTGTTACATATGTGGGTAAAAGCATTTTGGTCTCAGAACATGCGTTTTCCTATTCTAGCCACCCCAATTTTACCCTTAGCATAGGCACTGGAAAGTAAAGTAGCCAAAGAGTTCTTATCTGGCTACTTTATATTCCAGTGCCTATGCTAAGCTACAGCTAAAATAGATCTAAAATTGGGGTTGCCAGACAGGGAAAACACATGCCCCGAGAGCAAAATGATTTTACTCACATAAATAACTCTCGGTAAGAGGAAGAACAACCAATTTTCATTAAAAGGTGGAATATTCCTTTAAACCAAATACTAACTTAAACAAAATCACTTAACAGACTCCACTGGGAAAAGTGAAAGTTCACATCAAAATGCAGTTCGCAGGTACAAGTACACATCAGACATGTGAAAGCACGCACAGCGTTGTAAAATATGCAGTTGCAAGATTAAACTGCCTCAGCATTCTGCCTAGACATTACATTTACTGTATGATGTAAATGTATCACCTCTCCTTTCTTGTTGAACTTGTATATTAGAGTACTTCAGGCGATGACTCTGGCCTTCATTGCCATGCATTGCAACGGTCTTTATTGGCACCGAATTAACGATTCTCCCATCAATGTTGCTGGACCATTGACAAGATCAATGATCCTGCTGCTGTTAACCTACTGTTAATATTTCATGCCGGGGCTTCAGACGGGGAGAGACGGAGCACCAGAGCCTGCCTGCCTCACCTGCTCTGCTCGTCATGAGAGAGAATAATTTAAACCTTGCTGGAGAAACCCAGAGGAGGAAGAAGAGAGGGAGCCTGTGGATTTCTTTGGAAGTTGTGTGTGCTTGTGTTGCCTGAGCTGCCAAATGCCTTGCATCATGATTCACAGGCCCAGAACCATTTAAGCGAGTGCAAAGATGTGTATATGAACAATGGTGGTATATTGTATGTGTGATTCTGACTCATGTGGCTTTTTTTTTAAAGCTGCAAACTGTAAAAGTCAACATATGTTTTCATTTCCAGAAAAATCATTGAGTGATGATGAAACCTCAGTAACAGATTACATGGTGATCTAACCCCCCACTAGCCATGCTATGGCAGCTGCTATAATCCAGGCATTTGTCATTGTGACAGTTGGTACCCAATGTCATGACAATGCTATGTTGCTACCATGACTAACTGACCACTCTTGGCTTTCTTAACACCACATAATTATAAGGTGTTGTGATATAAAATGTTGAAAAATGACATGACTCTATTATAACTTTTCCAAGACAGTTTGAAACAAGATGTACAACATTCATCAACTTATTTACTGTATAAAATACATACATTCTTATTATGAATGTTTCAATGTGCTATTGTATCATGTTTTTTTTTCTTTTTCTTTTAGCAGTAAGCTAATAACAGTGCGGCTTTAGTTGCGGCTTACAAAGCCATTCATCCGTGCTGATTTCCTGTGGTGTAGCTAAGAACTTCACTGAGTCATGTCCGGTCATAAGTATAGCTGTTAGAAGCAGCATGTATATTAACAAGGTGTCTCCTCCTTGCTCTTCCTGCCTGCCACTGGCCCCCATGACTAATGCTCAGTGGAAATCAAAGATTCTAGAGTGCCACACTGCGTAGCACTCTAGAATCTTTGGTGGAAATGCTGCCTAGCCTAGCCTAGCCTAGCGCTGGCTGCTCTGCTCTGCTCTTCTGTGAGTGAATGAGGGATGCTAATGGGCCGACATGGTGCAGTCAGTGATTTAGTGACACGCTGATGCACACTCAGGGGTCCCTGCTCACCAAAACTAGCTGAATTGCTCTCTGTGGGTGAGGATTCGTGCCACTCGTCGTGACGCTGAATGAGTCTGTGTGTGTCGTTTTGTTTTGGGGTCCGTCTTCCCACGCAGGGGGGGTATCATGCTCGGGAGTTATGCAGGGACACACAACGTCAAGGCGTTCCTTTTCAAAGGCAATATGCCCCAGAAAACTACAGAGCCCAGCCTAATTGCTGCCAGCTCCAAAGAGCAAAGTCATTTGTTTAGTAATATGGTAATTAGAGACGATGGTACACACAATCACTGAATTTAATTCAAACGGGCGTTTAATTAAGGAAAACACTCAGAGTGCTGAGAGGCTGTTCTAGAGAGCACACAGTAAAGATGTGAAGATGGAAGCTGTTGCTCACATGTTTTATGAAAGCTGTCTTATTTAACAGTAGGGAGGCATGCATATTCTTCTTGTGTGCCACACATCAAACTCCATTCCATGGGTGGGTTCCAGCTATATGCTAAACAGCAACCACAACATGTGTAATGTATTGCCGAAATTTTGATGTCAGACGGGCCACATTATGTAAGTGTACTGTTAATGTTTCTTAAAGACATACATGAAAGAGCCCTGAGGGGCAGGCTGGGGCCTCTCTCTCTCTCTCTCTCTCTCTCTCTCTCTCTCTCTCTCTCTCTCTCTCTCTCTCTCTGAGTGGGGGTCCACAGATGGGAGAAGGTGGGACTGTGGTGGTGTGGGCCACCAGGAGAGATGCACAATGGGATGAGAGAAGGGTGCCAGTTGGAGATAAAGGACATGGGAAAACCTCCTGCAGTGGAGGATGAAGTGCCATTGCTACATCTGTCCGTTATAATCCGTCCGTCCGTCCGTCTCCATTTCAAGAGAGTCTGTCTGGTTATTAGAGTCATAGCTGTTTCCACAATGCTTTCTGTTTTTAACCATTTCATGGAGCTGAGTTTGGGAACCGGAATAATGTATAAATATTTTTTGTTTGATTGTTTTTATCGTTAAAACAATCTATATGAAGTAGACTTCTTTTATATGCCATTCATTTCCTGCTTTTTGAATTAAGTAAATCCCTGTTGTTGATCAGTGCTTAACTGCAGTGCCTTATAAATATAGTGTTGAAAGACAACAGCATATAGAAATGGCTTTTTGTGAGCATTTATAGTTATCATGGATGGCTGTAAGTTGTAATAACATTCAAAAGGTCATCTGCTCAGGTCTGTTATGCATTAAACGGATGTCTGGACTTCCATGGCTGACAGTCTTATCTATATGGTGTATTTTATATGGGACATTATTTTTATGTACACAATATATATTATAGCACAATAATGTATCGTCCATCCGTATTATCCACTTACACAAGTCATTAACCATGTTGATAAGTGCTTTTAAATACATTGTAAATGTATGATAACATAATGCTGTATTATAGACTTTAGGATTTATGCCTATTGTATGGTAGGACAGAGACGACTGGGATTAATATGCCTCACTCAATGTTGACAAAGTATGCAAAGACGAATGTCTATTTTTGCATGCTTGGCTGTTTCTTGTTATTTTTCAAGTCATGAGTAGCCTATAGCTGCATTGATTTTCATGGAAACTAATGGTTCTTTGTGCCAAATGTCCTTATTATCAGACATTTACGAGAATCACATTGAGAGTGTCAGTTCTGGAGAAATATGGCCTGTCCTATGCTTTGAAAAATGAACTCATAATGGCTGCAAACTCAATTTTCACCTTCATCTGTTTGTTGTTTTGCAGCAAAAAGAAACACATTAATGTTGCTTGAGGATGGAAATACAACCTGTTATTCGGATGGAAGATGTATTTGAAAGCAATCTGTATGCAGTCCTCTCAGACTTGTCCACAGTGCCATTCAAAAAGATGAACTCTTCAAATAAAAGAAAATAAACTTGTATAAACCTATTTTTATTTAAGGTTTAATTTACGGTATTTAGTTTATCATGCTTTTGGAAACAATCTGTTTCTGTGTCTTCTACCCAATGCAAACGCACACACACACACACACACACACACAGAGAGAGAGAGAGAGAGATGCACAAACACATGCACACACACACACACACACACACACACACACACACACAGAGAGATGCACACACACACACACACACATAGGCTAGAGTGGGAAATGTTAGAGCACCAAAGAAAATATGACCTGCTGCCCTGCCTCCCACTCACTCCCCTGACAACAATGCATTTATACCAGACAAATACACACACACACACACACACACAATACACTACGAAACAAAACCAAAGCATTCACAAACACAAACACACACTTGAACAAGCAAGGACGCACAATGTGCACTGAACAACTAATCCACAAATACATTAACGGGCTCAATAAGTCCCTGATGTGCATACACACACACACACAAACACCCAAACAAACACAACTGAGTGTGTGTACTGTATCACACAGAAACACACTTGGCAAGGAGCTTCCTAGTTTGTGTTGTTTGGATTTGATTAGATACGAACTTGCACACGAGGAAAAAAAAATGAAATGATTAAGCATCAGGGGACATCCAGGAGAAAAGCAGGAGGTGGAAAGAGCGAGGAAAGGAGGGAGGAGGAGAGGAGGGACGAAAGAGGGGTGTGTGATCTCATTGTTTTTTTTATCTTCATGTTCATAATGTCCTCCATGTTAATTACAATAGATATGATAATGGCATTAATTCATGACATGATGTCATTTGATGTAGAGCTATATTAAGTCTCTACACACACACCCACACACACACACACACATGCGCATACACATACACACGTGTGTAATTCAATTTTATCACCCCCTCGACTGCAGTCACTGACCACAGCACCCTTCATGTCCATGAAATGACCTGTTGTGTTTGGAGTGGCCCTTGGTTGTTGCCGTAATGAAACATGCTCACCCATAGCAGCCGTGAAGGCAGGGGGCTCAGTGTGTGTGTGTGTGTGTGTGTGTGTATGTGTGTGTGTGTGTGTGTGTGTGTGTGTGGAGGGGGGGGTGGTGAGTGTGCGTGTTTGTGTGTGTATGGGGTGTGAGTGTGCATGTGTGTGTGTGTGTGTGTATGTGTACGGGGTGCACAAAAACAGGGCTGCATCTTCCCTCGCTGGACAGCCCGTTAGTTTGATGGATCTGATCGAGCGCAAGGGTTGTGCCATATAGTACCTCGTCAAATGGCCTGAGCAGGACCCCTTTTGCACAGCCCTAGAGCCGTCCGAGGAGATGCCTGCATGACTGTGACTGTGATGCATCCCTCTGGAATGATCCAGGCTATGCTTATCCCCTTCAAGGGAAGACTAGGGCTACAGTAAGAATTAATCACCAGCAACCAAGATGTCTGGGAACAGATGACTAACTCTCCAAGCGCTGACAAGGACAGAGTACTACTCACCTAAAGGAACAACTCTGTGTTCCTCATGCGCTGGAACAGTAATTTAACTCAGTCTGTAAACAAACATACAACGTGTACAATTTAAGTGAATGTTTAAAGGAGAATGGCCACAGTGTGCTGACTGTAGAAAAAAGAACCTGAAAATTTTGTAGAACATACAGTAGCCTTAATAATAAACTAGAAAAGCGCTCAGAGAGCGCAGACCTCCGCCAAGGCAACGTGGTCACAGACACAATATAAATTCCAGATCGTGTTCTGGATCACCGATCGCCACCAAAATTTAATCAGTTCTTGCTTGTCCCAGTATATACGTTGTCCGAAAATTTCATCCAAATCCTTGCTGCACTTTTCGAGTTATGTTGTACAAAGACAGACACACACACAGACAGACACACGCCGGCAAAAACCTAACCTCCTTGGCGGAGGTAACCAACAGCTAACGTTAAGTGAATGGGGCATAAGAAAATGAAACTAAAAATATATAACTGAGTCCCATTCAGTTAGTGTTAGCTGTCAGTAAACTATTGGTCTACTGTATGAGGCATAAAATGTTCATGTAGTTATTTCTGCTGACAGCATTCATTCATCTGGAATAACAGGGTTATGGAAGGATTTTCACCGGATTTCTCCTTTAAGAAAGACCTGTTCTGACCCTTTTTGATTTGTTCAGCTTTCTTTCTGAATAGACAGGCAGTGGTTCTGCATGAGATAAATTGATTGGACTAAAAATAAAGAGAGAAATAATGGTATCAAGTACAACGGGATTTATTGTTTGTAAACAGACATCATTGACAATCAATATCTATGACTATGAAAAGCAATCCCTTTCCTATTTCAAGACAGTTCCCTGTGATGTAACATTGATTATGTGTCTGATTGCAAGGTCTGTGATTTCCAGCACTCGCTTTTTCCATGGGAACCAGCGGGAAGATCATTGGGCCGTAATCACTTCAGCTGCTGAGTTACACTCAACCCTAACTCACTCTAACAGTATTTCCCTACCCTTGACTGAATGGGTCAGGATTTAATTAGATTGCCTGTCTAACTTTCTTGCATTTCTTTTCCTGCAGTAGAAATGCCCGTCACAATATCCATGGCATCCACCCTTTGCCCAGAGAGGTTGCAGATCAAGGTCCTGTTCATGAAACTTCATGAGGGCCAGGGCCGTCGCAACAGGACAGGCAAACCAGGCAATTGCCTGGGGCCCCAAGCTGAAAGGGGCCCCCAAGAATGACTGTTTATTCATTTTAGTAATTTAGTTGGTGGTGTTCTTTCAATGTACTCAAATAGGCTTGAGTTAGACTAGAATATTTATAATTAAAATAGTTATATAAATGAAAGATGCTTGAAGATTATAACAATGTGATTCATGTAGTTATGTATAAGAAGTGAAGGGCCCCTATGTAATGTTTGCTTGGGGCCCCCTAAGTACCTTCAAACGGCCCTGATGAGGGCTAATGTGTTGGATGTGAGGTTAGAGTGGAGTAGACTGTCCTCTTTGTCCTCCACCGGCCACCCTTGGACACAGGGCTGTTGCAACAGGACAGGCAAACCAATCAATTGCCTGGGGCCCCAGGCTGAAAGGAGCTCCCGAGATTGACTGTTTAACCATTTTAGTAGTTGAGTTGGTGGTGTTTTTCAGAGTTACACAACTGTTCAATACAAATAATTATATTGAAGATGCTTGAAGATTATAAACAATGTGGTTCATGTAAGTGTTTATGGGGTGAAGGGCCCCCATATACTGTTTGCTTGGGGCCCCCTAAGTACCTTGAAACGGCCCTGGGTTAGAGTGGAGTGGACCGTCCTCTTTGTCCTCCACTGGACACCCTTGGACAGTGCCTGTAGGGGACAGCAACCTTGAGCAGAGACACAGCAGGCCAGCCAGCCGGCTGACTGTTTAGGATGGCAGAGTGAAAAGCCAGACGGAGGAGAAGAATCTTTCCCCCACCAACCCCACCAGCGAAATGAACATCCTGATGGTGACTTCCGATAGAAGCAGAGTTAATGACAGTTTGGCCTGTGGATATGCTGAGTTATCCGAATGCCCCTTCTTCTTTCAGCTGCTAAGGGCAGAGATTGTGTGTGTGTGTGTGTGTGTGTGTGTGTGTGTGTGTGTGTGTGTGTGTGTGTGTGATGGTGATCTTATCTTTCTGATCGAGCGGCACCACGGGCCATGACAGCACCGACCGCCCGACCGACCCATCCTGCTATGCTGCAGCTCCTGCTCCTGGTGCTGTGCGCTCCCACAGGCGGACGCTGTGAGCAGGTCCACACTCGCCCCGCCTGGGCCTGCCTGCCTGCCTGCCTGCCTGCCTGCCGCCTCTTGTTGCCCTCATCGTTCATTTTTATAGATCAGGTGCGTCCAAGCTCCATCTGGGTGGCTGACGGTGGGCTGCTTGATGAAGAGGAGAGCGAACACGAGAGCGGGAATGGCTTTCGATTTACGGGCGATTAGTGCCGGAGCAGCGGACAACAACAGAATCCAATCTCGAGGAGAGAAAAAAAAGAGAAAAAACTGCAGGGTTGTGGCCGGTGGTGGTGTGAGGGTGTGTGTGTGTGTGTGTGTGTGTGTGTGTGTGTGTGTGTGTGTGTGTGTGTGTGTGTGTGTGTGTGTGTGTGTGTGTGTGTGTGTGTGTGTGTGTGTGTGTGTGTGTTGGTGTGTTTGTGTGTGTGTGTGTGTGTGTGTGTGTGTGTGTGTGTGGTGTGTGTGTGTTTGGGGGTGGTGGGGGGGTTGTTGTTGGGGTGGGGAGGCCAGTCTGGTGTCAGGCCGTGGCTGGTAAACATGCCACCTCTTCCCCTGTCCTGGCTCCAAGCAGGCCTTGCGTGACAGAGTCCATTATGTTTCCCCAGCGCACAACACTAACCAGCTGCCTTGGTTCAGCTTTACAGATGTTTGTTTTTTCTCTTCCCAAGATCACATGCATATGAGGAGTGAGTGTGGTTTACAGATGGGAGGGCAGCACACATAGGGGCTTAGGCTGCTTAGGAGGCTGACAGAGTCTCTGGTGTGCACCACAGAGAGTAGCCTGTCTAGCTACGCTACCTGTTTTACCTCCAAAGTGAACTTGCAGGCCACTGCTGTTAATCGTTTTTTCTCAAAAAGGAAAAAAAAGAAAGAAAGAAAGAAAGAAAGAAAAAAATCAGGTTCACCATTGCTGGAGTAAGCAGCTGAAAATGTTCAAAGAAACTCAAAATGGCACTCCACACTGTTGTGGGGAGACTGCTGACTTAAATTGGTCTATGGTGCTCCCTGTTGACCAAAGAAATGTACTACACCCTCACAAAAGTCCAACAAAGACTGGACATTGTTTCCAGATCTAGTTGTCGATGAACCAAACCTCAGTTGCTCCCGTTTTTTTTATTGCACATTGTAACTTATCTTTTCGGGCACATAGGCCTAACTGATGCATGTGATGCAGTAGTGAGAATGACCCTTTTTAGTATATGAAAGAGACTAAGGAATTTGTACCCCAGACAGCTCTTCCACCAAGGCAATGTCATTAGTCTCGTTCTCTTTGTTCCCTGCCGTGCTTCTATTGTCTTTTTTTGTTGAGATAAGACATCTTGCGGGACTGTCCAGAAGATTTACAAGGCTGAAGTTTGGAGTCACTATCTCTCTCCGGGCCTTTTATGGCATGTGATTAAACCCACTCACTGAAGCTCTGCTAGCTAGCACTCCATAACCTACAGAGGCAGAGGCACAAGACGTATGGACCGGTAGGGGCTTTGAAAGACTGCAGCCATCTCTCTCTCCGCAACCCCCCTTTCTCTCTCTCTCTCTCTCTCTCTCTCTCTCTCTCTCTCTCTCGTTGCCTTCTTATCTGTGCAGCTTGTGATTCATTTGCCTTGCAGAGCACAAAGGAGCTCAGAGACGCTATATGTGAGCACCGGCTCCTCAGCCTTCCAGGCCATTTTCTTCTCCCTCATGTGAGGCACGAGGCACGAGGCATCTCTCTTCTTTTTGTTGACAAGAGCTGCAGTAGTTAAAGATTAAACATGCTGATTTATGGCTGCCTCCGAGCAGCCTGTGTTCTCTTAAGGATTATTGTTTTCCCGGCTTTTTGTCGCCGCCGCCGCCCTGGTTCACCTTAAACTTTTGGCCTCCATTATGGAGATCTGGTGTAAACTCTCTTAAAACCCCTTCTCTCTCTCTCTCTCTCTCTCTCTCTCTCTCTCTCTCTCTCTCTCTCTCTCTCTCTCTCTCTCTCTCTCTCTCTCTCTTTCTCTAACTTATATTTTGTGAATACAGCGTCAAGTTGATTTTGTTGTAAATGTCAAGTTTTGTAATAAAGGGACGTTGAAAATTCAATTCTCTCTCTCTCTCTCTCTCTCTCTCATGAGTGTCAGAGGGAATGGAGGGAGAGGTAGAGAAGGAGAGTGGATGCTCGGTAACATATGGCAAGATCATTTCCTCTCCTGCAGAGAGCCGGTGGAGCTTGTGGCTAAGTGGCCTGCCACACTCAGCAGCCTAATGTGCCTATGCGTGTGTGTGTGTGTGTGTGTGTGTGTGTGTGTGTGTGTGTGTGTGTGTGTGTGTGTGTGTGTGTGTGTGTGTGTGTGTGTGTGTGTGTGTGTGTGTGTGTGTGTGTGAGAGAGAGAGAGAGAGAGAGAGAGAGAGAGAGAGAGAGAGAGAGAGAGAGAGAGAAATAGAGAGAGAATCTATGTATGAGTATGTGTGTGTTTGAGAGAGAGTGGGAGATAAACCGTGAGAGAGGGAGAGAAACAGAGACAGACAGAACAGAAAGTGAATCTGCGTACGTGTGTGTGTTTGTGTGTGTATAGTGTATGTGTGTGTGTGTGTGTGTACAGAGCAGGAGTATGTGTGTGTGTGTGTTTCATAAAGCCCACAGTTACACAATCACAGTCATAACTGGCACACACAATCATACACACACACACACACACACACACTCACGTACACACACACACACACACACACACACACACCCACAGACATGGCTAGCATGTGAGCGTGAGCCTGGCAGGCAGGCCCAACGGGAGGCTGTGTGACCTACGGGTAGAGCTGTGATTCACCAGGAGGGCGCGGGGATGTGTGAGGTCGCTTGGTGCAGCAGGACTGTGGCCTTAGGCCCATTCGGGGTCACACAGGGCGACTGGCAGACGAACGCTGTGGGAGGTCGAGAACAACACTGTGCTTGCGAATCAAAAGAGATTGGTCTGGCAAGAGCTAGGACAATCCAAAGCCAACTGTCCCGGCCTTCATGGACCTCACCCAGGAGTGCACATTAGAGGAGATTTGCCATTCTCTTGCACCTGCTAAAATATCAACCAATAGCCACCAATAGCTTAAGGAGGTTTTACATCTCAGAAAACTGTTAAAGCTGTGATCTCATATTGGGCTGTCTTATCTGTGACCAGCCGCAATTCCACAGTTCAATTCTGGATATGTGGTGCCATCTGCTGTTTCATTTGTGACACTGCATGTAATAGATAAAGCAAAATGCAAAATAAAGATTGGGCTCCCATCCCATATTATAATGACCGTAATGACAACCTGCAAATCCAGTAGCACAATCCTGAACACAACTATCATATAACTTAATTATTCAATGGCAGATCAGTACTGTGATTAAAGCCTTATTCATGTAGCAACACAAACATATCACAACAATAAATTAAGGGCATCATGTGCTGAGAGTGATACACAGTTAAACTTTCAGTATACAGTATGTTTAGATTTTATGGCTGGATTTGTAGAAACCATTAAACATTTTGTAAGCTAAAGTGTGTGTAGCACAGAGCCGAGCGGGACATGCGTTATGACACACAGGGCACAGCAGTGGCGTTTTAAGACTATAGTGTGTCGTCTCCCGCTGCTCTACCTGGGTACAGACACAGAGTTGGGTTTAATGGCCCATCTGCAGACATCAGCTTTTGAATGTCAGCTCTCCAGAGTCTGCCTGGCAAACAGCAGGGAAGAGAAACAGAAAAGGCAGACAATAGCAGTATTATGAGTCAGCGTGAGAAGAGATTTAATTCCGATGCAGTGATTGTGTCCATGCTGTCTAAGTAATAAAATACTGCAAGGAACGTTACTCACTGACAGAGGAATAAGACGTTTGTATGTGTTAGTTTCAGCCATATTCTGTATATATGATTTGTTTTCCAGTCATATAGCCTACTATGATATATTTGACAAGTTACTGGGATTTTAACCTTTCTGTCACTAAAACGACTACTAGTTAGTAAGTTAGTGAAAGTAAGTAAGTAAGGAAAAGATTGCACTCCAAAGTCAAATGAATATCCATCTGTCTTGGCAGGATGAGAGCGTCTCCTGAATGGCAGCCCACATTATCAGGCGGAGTGCGTTTGAATTTCACATCCAAGCCCTGCCGCTGTGCCAAGCTTCCCTGAGATGCCAGGCCCTATGACTTAGCAGTTTTATCAGCAGCACAGACGTCCCTGCTGCTGCCATTTCTGCTGCCCTCTCCCCACTGGCTCTGTCACAGATAACAGGGTGCGCGAATCTGAGTGTGTGTGTGTGGGTGTGTGTGTGTGTGTGTGTGTGTGTGTGTGTGTGTGTGTGTGTGTGTGTGTGTGTCATGTCATGTGCCACAATGTCCCCAGCTCTGAGCCATATCATCTCCCAGTCTGCCTATTAGTGGTGTTACAAACAGTGTATATAGAACATCCCCCCACACACATTCACTCACACACACACACACACACACACACACACACACACACACACACACACACACACACACACACACACACACGTTTCGGTTCACACACACACACACACACACACACACACACACACACACACACACATGTTTCGGTTCACACACACACACACACACACACACACACACACACACACACACACACACACACACACAAACAAAACCAGATATGCTGAAGGGCAACAGTGTGTTCACCTACAGGATTAGGTTTAGTTTGAACTCTCAGTGCAGCCAGAGCCAGTCCACAGACACCAGACGGGAGTTGAGTTGAGTAGCCCCGGCCCCCTAACTCAGTGTTCTAGGTAATAAGATTCTGAGCAGGAGCGAGGAGTATTGGCTGGAGGTACTGTAGGCTTCCTGTGTGTTAGATGAGGCCAGAGATAGCATGTTATTGCTTCTGTAGCACCGCCTTATGGGCCTCACTACTGTTAGATAAGCCTCTGGATAGAAAGAAAGAAGGGAAAAAGAAAAGAAAAATAAAGACATAAAAAAACAAAGAAGCACAGGAGCAGATGCCTCACAGATATCTAAGATGTTATGACCAGAACCGGGGCGGCATGTGTATTTAAATTCTCCTCAGCACTCACACTTCACCCCTACTGACTGCAGTGAGACAGCCAGAGCGCTGAATCAAGGATGACATGAGCTCTCCAAGTGTCCTTACAAGCACTATAAAACGCTCTGACATCTACGTAATATCTACTTATGCAACATTTATAGTACTAGAACTGGAGCTAATTTATATCCGTGAATGATTCAGATCGTTCAACTATTTTAGCGGCGTGTTTTGACATATTATACTGTCAGGCTTTAGCCCGCTGTGGAAAGAGTTTGTTGTCTGTGTTATCCTGCCGAGTGGATAATGATTTCAAGGTCATCGGAGGCCTCCGGTCAGGCAAGGCTACGGTACGTAGCAGAGGCCAAGCTGTTAGTGGGCAAATTTCATGTCAAAGCAGAGATGCTCCTGAGAGACTAGTGATAAAGGTAACCACACTGGTTGTCTTCAGGGCATAAACTGTGACTGATATCTTGTGGTCAGTCGGTCTCAATCACCCTTACCTACTGCTATTGCACTGCTATTGCTCTATTGCATATTGTAAACAAACTGCATGAGGAAGGTTCACTAACTGTGCGTATGATGGTAATATCGGGATTGTGTGAGTGTGCGTTGGCCACTACATGTCATATGTTGAAGGACACACGTGACACCTTGGGGCAGAGATGGACTTTGAGCTGAGCTGTCCACTGACATGGACTAATCCACTCTGCCACAGGCCGCAGGGGGGAGCATCCCACACAGGAGGGGGAGTGGGGGGGGGAGTGGAGGGCTGGGGCGAAGAGGCATTCCCGCACCCACGCCATTACCATCAAGAAATGACCCACTGCACACTCAATGGCGCCTCAGATGACAGACCACTACAACTCACCATGGCAACCTAGTGACCCGCTGAAGACAGGCGAGGATTAGGCGAAGACCGGTGAAGATTCTGTTGCCACATGGCATCAGGCCAAGCCCTTGATCTCCCCACTTAGGTGCTACCTAAGGAATGCACTCTCTCTCTCTCTCTCTCTCTCTCTCTCTCTCTCTCTCTCTCTCTCTCTCTCTCTCTCTCTCTCTCTCCCCAGCTCTCTCTCTCTCTCTCTCCTCAGCTCTCTCTTTCTCTCTCCCCCTCTCACACCATCTGTTCATATCCATGGAGATTCACTACACAGGAGCTCGATTTAGCCCCACAAACAGACTGGAGTGAAGCTGCGGGATAATCCTGCCAACATGTCTATATCTCTCAATGGAGAGGAACCTTTAATTCAAAGACAACAAACACATCCTGATCCAGCCAAACAAAGGGATGAATAATGAATAATAATTCACACTTTTGTTGCCATTCAGACTTTAGATCATTTGCACAGTTAAATGGAAAAGTGGCGAAATCTGAAAGCTGATGAGGTTTAACTGCATCTGTGTGTGTCTGTAGAACTGTATTGTAATGTAATATGTGTTTGTACATGCCATATTGTAAGTATTTGTATGTGGATTTGAATGTGTATGTGTCCCTGTATGTGTACGTATGTATTAGTGCTGTCAAATGATTAAAAAAATTAATCTGATTAATCACAAAATTTTGCAATGATTAATCGTGATTAATCACTTTTAATCACAACTCATTTCCTCCAGTAAGAATTTGGATACTAGGGTATGTTGGATCCTTATTTTGCCCTGTAAAGGCCCTGATACTAAATAGTTGGCTTAGTTCTTCTCAACTGGGGCAATTCACACCTGTCCTCTACCCCCAATGATTCCCCAAACATGTTGTGGACATGTCAGGCCATAATTTTTGTATAGTTTGACTTGATAGCCGAGCCATTTTCTATCTGAAATTGAACATAATACATGCATGAAAGTGGAACCATCCATCAGGATTAATCTGAGTTAATTTTTTAATCTGAGTTAAATTTTGGATTAATCACGTGATTAATCAGTTAATTTTGCCAGCACTAGTATGTATGTATACATTTTATATTCATGTGATGCTGTATGAATGCATTTACAAAGGTCTGAGTACGTTGTGAATTTTCATCCTGCTGGAAACCTTACCAGGGTGTCGTTTTGACGAGGACAGTGGAGGTGAGAAGGGGTGAGGTGACGGGCATTTATCTCTCCCACTCTGTGAAGGGGGGTGGGTCAGAGCTTAATGGTTGCAATATTCCGGTTTCTTCCCAAGTCTACCCTTCAGCTGAATATGGAAACAATACAGAAGGGAAGGAAAGGTTGTTTGTCAAATTATTTTTTTCTGACAAGATGTCCTATAGCTAATCAAATCTGATCACTGAAAATAACTTAACAGCATAACATAACATGCGGTGTTATAAAGCTGGTCTTTTTGTGTTGTGCACTGTAAATCTTCGAAATGAAAACCATCCAAAAAGCAGTTAAGTTGCCACAAAAGCTTGAGATGAACGACTGCCATAAAATAAACATCTTGTAAGCATGAGACAAACAGTCGTGTCCAAGTAGTATGATTGCTGCACATAAAAACAGAGTTGAAACGGCTAAAATCTCCTCATTCTCTATCAGACAGAGAGCAATAGACTGATTTACTAGCTCAAGACCAATAAGCCGGACTCACCCTCTCTCAGCGTAACCAAGAGACGAAGGGAGGCTGAGGAGTCTTGTGAAATGGATGTCATCAATCTTGCAGATAGAGCACAGACTAAATAGCCCAGGACAGCACGAGCAAAATCAAGCATGCACACAGAGTTGAAATGAAAACAAAGATGATAAATGTGGTTCTTATGCTGCACAGTAAGAATGACCTGATGATATCCAATTATAAATTGCCTATAATGGTCAATATCTGTGAGAATATAAATGCATAAATGCAAAATTAACTTAAAGAAACCTTCTTTAGGCTACACAACTTTCTAGCTGAGGTGATTTTTTTTTTTTTTTTTTAACAACAGTCATAACCTAATGGCAACATCCTGAACTGAAACCCCATCTCAGAATATGTATATCTGGTTAAAGTTGCCCCTAAAATATGAGGTATAGGCTATTATAACAAGATACTTTTTTTTACAGAGACTGGTAAAGTATGGATGAGTTATTCTTGTGATAAAGTCACCCTCATCTGATCTTTGACAATGACCGAGTCCATTGTGTTATTCATCTGCTTTTACAGCTTCTGTGAACAATTTACACATTAGCATAACTGTCTTCCCCTGCATACCCCAAGCACCGACTTGGAATTACAAATGCTGTTGAGAGGCCATTATAATTTCTAAATAACTGTAGACTACAGAGGCTAGTGTGTCAGAAGTGAATGACCTTTTCCATATATTCTTTCAGCTTGTTTGGAGATCCCATGGTCGGCCCACAAAGTCACCAGACCTGTTAGATACAGGTAATCAATCACCACAAGACCTTACATGACAATTAGTGTCTCCAAATCTTACACTGATGTGTGACATATTCAAAACTCTTGCCTACAAGAAGCTGTAGCACAGTAATTGTCAAAAAACAATGGTATCTGCATGATAATGTCATCCTGCTATGCTAAATTACTTTTTTATGACAGGGAGGGCTAGTGAAGAGGTTTTCTTGATGTGTGCACTTGTTGCCACTGATAATACCACCTTTTTAATACAATGCTATAATATTTAATATTAACATAAAACCACAGTTTCAATGCTAAACTCCTACAAATCTCCAATAGTAATAACATGATAATGACAAGCCATCCACCTTGTTGTCTAGTTATCCTCTGAAGCATGCGAATCAAAAGCAGTCCAGGCCACTGTTTCAAATGCAAGGATTGCAGTGCAATACAAGCTAAAAACTGAAACTGAAAATCAAGTCATGAGAACTACAATACTCCACAACTTTAATTTACTTAACTATCAGTTTACTATCAAGTAATTATTTAGTGCTACCGCTTTGTGACATGTGTGGTAACATTGATTAAATTCCTTTTAAAAAAATCATGTACAATAAGATGCATTCTACAAAACGTGTTTATCCTTATAAAATGTCTATGTCAAAATCTAGTTTTTACTTCAAAGTATCAATTTTATCACATAGGAATTGTAGGTGAAATATAATTGATGACATGATTAGCAGCTTTCGGCCAACACATGAAACATCTGTCCACTGTCTGCATTATGAGTGGCATCAGCTGCAGGGGTGGTTCTCTCTCTCATTAAGCTCTCTCTCTCTCTCTCTCTCTCTCTCTCTCTCTCTCTCTCTCTCACACACACACACACACACGTGTGTGTGTGTGTGTGTGTGTGTGTCAAATTAATCATCCCATTTCCAAACTTTAGGAAGAGTGATTTACTGATTAGCCTGAGCTTACCTTCACAAACTTGAGTGAGTTTCTTTCAATTCAACTCAGAGGTCCAAGGATGGCCAAAAATACAGCAAATGTCCTTATAATGTTTTTGTTTGTTTGTAAGTTGAAAACAAAAAAAGAACACATCAAAACAGGTTTCTATTTCAATAAGAAATTCTGTTTGAAAGATGTCTCAGGCCATAACGATCCCAGATTTCCTATGTCATAAATCGAATGAAAATGCCAGTTTTGGCTTGCCTTTGGAGCATTTATAGGAAGATTTGATTAAAACCGAATTCCTTGCCAAAATGATGCATTACTCATGGCTCCATCAGATTACTTTGAATGATGAAAAGGCCTTTGGATGACTTCAAACTGCCCAACAAACCCCAAACTCAAAACTGTTGGTTTTAGACATCAATAGCTTGCAAAGTCCAGATATCATCATTGATTGTTATTCAGTTTGTTTGTTTGTTTTTTTAAATCAATTTCCCACATATTCTATACAGTTCACATTGCGTTGTGGGCAGCCTTTCATCGTCTTCATAGTCATACAGGCTATCAGCTAGTGAGTTACCCTAGAGACACATAAGAACAAAGTACTTTGATTAGGGTATACTGCATGAATACAGTTGAGAAAGTTTTTGCTAACTCCACTACCCTGCCAATTATTTGACACTAAAAACAAATTGAAAACTAGTGATATTTTTGTACATGGTGCATCCTTTACGTCTGCAGAAAAATAAAACCTTACATCCTTACATTGTTTATACTAGGCTATATGTTTCACAATTAACTCATTAACACAAGGTGCATTTTTGACACTAGCATGGTACAGTTGAGACACGTATGAGACACAATATCTAAGTTTTCCATGATTAAAGAGGGTAATGCTAGCCTGGCAGGCCATCCTATATCATTGAAATGTATAGTCTGGCATCAAGAGATAGACCGAACTCAATCGTGGGTGGAACAAGGCTGTTATCTTTCAAACTACTTCTGCATGCGACAGGAAAGCCTATGGCCAATTGGAGGAACGAACAAGATGTAAATACCAATTCAAAAGACAGCTGTGTTTGGTGAAACCCGCCCTAAACACATAGAGTTTTGTGATTAGATGTCGCCAACGGCGTCAGCCAATCAAATTCCCTATGGGTTGCTACAAGACGTACAGGCTATTTGCCGCCGCTAGGGTACATCTAGATTCCTAGGCTAGGGTATGCACATGTTTAGCAAAATCATAGGCTAGATCTAGCTTGTTGTGAATGCAAGATATTAACGTGTCTCAACTGTACTCATGTCTCAAATGTACAGTCTACCCATAGCCTCAACAACAACAACAACAACAAACAACTCAGCCTAAAAAATGAAAACAACAAGCAGAAACAAATTGATTTTGAGACTTGCATTATTTCCAACATCAGGGTAGAGAGATAATGGTCACCACATAAACCAAGTGGTATATAGGCTACATGGGATTGATAACCTACTGTAGGTGGCATGATGGTTGCCAGAGTGACATTTTGGTCAAAATTCAGTCATATAGCCTATTGGCTATCAACTGAAAGCTCCTTGTGAGTACTTCCCACTGACAAAATTATAGAAGTAAAACTTTAATTAATTTAAGTTTAAATTACAAACAAATTAAAAACAAAACAAAAAAGGTCAGGAGGCAGCCAGAGGGGCGACAACTGTACCAAAATATAGGCTATATTTTATTTATCTATTGTGTCAAGAAATGTATAAACAGGTGAAATCAGTGCAGAAAGTAGGCCGAGCATCAGAGGAAACTAGTCATTTTTGTTTTGACTCTCCTAGGCTTCTGTAATTTGGAGAAATGTCACTTATGGCCTTTAGTTTCTCAGCCCTCGATGTAATAATCTATATTAGCCTATACATCCATAGAAAAACCATAGTGAGAAACGTAGGCTATAAAAATATTCACAATGTCTGAAACATGTATACATTTCCAGCAGAATGCACCAAAATTATTTTTATAGGGGGGTGGGGATTCCCTATGCGTCTTGTCTAATGTAAGTGCTGGGGAATATGCTTGCTGTTACCGTCAACAGTCTCATAGACATGCACATTCAAAGTAAAAGTTAATCGTCGTGTTTTCATTAGATTACTGTGGCATTTCTAACAAACAACATAACACAGATATGCAGGTCTAAAACCCTCCGCATTTCGATGATCAAGGAAGGCGTGTGTACTCGTCACTGTACTGCGCGCTCCACAAACAGAGATGAGTGTCATGCGCATAGATTTAGAAAACCTACATAAGATCCTATCTGATCAAACGAAGAATTTCAGCTTGTCCATCTTATAAGTAAACTCACTATTAAATATAAGTATTTGGATTTCTTTTTAAAAGACCAGAATGCGAAGGTAATCCCGAACATCAATAAGGCTCCGGGTAGTTACGTTGCGCGGTCTGTTTTGCGCAGGTCTATGGTCATGCAGTCGTGCTTTGGAACTTCATGAACGCGCCCGCTAGCGCCGCTGCGGAGAGATCCTGTCATTCACCAAATGATATAATCCGGGCGTCAGTGTTGACACCGAGTGGGAAGGGATATTTAAAAGCCTTATGTGGCATACTGCACTCTGTGCAGTTGAACGGATCGACATTTCGATCATACCCATGCCAGGAAAAGAAAAGACATAGCTGACTTGTAGGGGATAGTCCAAAACAGACCGCCAGGCCGAAGACAGACGGATGGGATTCCCAGTTGCTAGCTAGATGGAGAAACCGAGAGGGTGGAAGAGTGTTCGTGTTGTAAATAATTAAATATCCTCATACTGGTGAAGAAGGTAAAATGCATCTACATCAGGTGCTAACCGGAGCTGTTAATCCCGGGGACTGTTGTTATTCGGTCGGAAGCGTCAATGACATCCCTTTCACGGTAGGTATTTTTATATGTTGATGTTCACCTGACATGGTCGGCTACTACTAAGCTAGCAAGCTATGTTTTAGCCATCTGCACAAATACAGATCCTAACGTTAGCTTGGTTATTCCATACACGACTAACGTAGTGGATAGTGATGACGCTTTGATTAGATATTTATCTCAATGTCAATGGATTTACGCTATAATGATAACGTTAATTGCCGGTGGCATAATTATGTTAATCGTCATTCATTCATTCGTTCATTCAGGCTGACATCTAAACGGATGTGGATGTAGGAGGATGGCTAGCTAGCCGCCGCTTGACGATAGTGGATGCTCAAGGTTATCGAGCATTTTAGGTTTAACAGAAATTCGTTTGCAAATATGTCGAGGAAAGTAATTTTTAACAGGATGCATTGGAAACGAGATGACCTTAAACCTTATTTAAGGTCTAGAGAATTGTCCGTTCTTACGTGCTTAGCAGATCATCCACATAGCCTAGCTCTCAATATGAGGATGCTAGTTTATAATCGAACATTCATCCCATGCATCTGTCAAATAGCATCATCGACTGCAAGAGATAGCACGGTTCTTCAGTAGTATGAGCTTGAAATGGCCAGCTGGCATTTGAGGTCTGTGCGCTTTATGGTTCATTTAAGTGGCTGTCATGACAGGCATCAGCTGTGCACACAGTGACGTAGAGGTCTATGTAGTGTGATGTATGCAGGTACATTTTTTTCCCTCCAGCTACCAGGTAGATCAATATCATTGATCTGGTCTCTAGTGTTTTTGCATAGGTGCAGTGCATACTAAAACAAATGAGTACTGGTTTGTTTGTTTTGTCATTGTTTGTGAAAAGCACCTACCCAGGGTATGCATCACTTCCTGGCGACATGCTTGTTTTGACAGGTCCTCGTCATGTGATAACCAAAAGATCAGCAATCAGTAGATTAAATAGCCTACAATGGTCTGATGGGCTAGGCTTATTCTGCACAAGAATGATAAGAACCTAATAAATAGGCTACTTGAAAACTGAAATACTGAAGTGAGTGAAACCTTATTTTAGGCTATTTAAGCACACCAGTTCTGAGTTCATGAGCTGAAGCATTGCCAAACCATAGGCTACATTTATTTATTTATTTATTTATTTATTTATTTATTTGTTTGTTTGTTTGCTAATCAATGTAAAGACAAGATAACCTTACCTCCATGTTGTTGTCAGAAAGCTGGCGTTGAGTACAAAAGAATGAAGAAGATGGACCGGTAGCTTCTTTGTTTAATTAGTTGGACCTTCATAGTGTAGATTTCAAGGCTGTGTTCCAGACTTGGATGACTTCCAGTTTATGCTCAGCCCAATAATTGGGCTAACTCTAACAGAAATCTGGCTCTCTGTGTGGTGTGTGTGTGCACGTACACTACAGCTGGATGGGCTCTTTCAGATGGGCTCATACTGCTGGTGCCTTGGAGCATGCGGTCTGCTCCTACCTTATGTGATGCCACTAAGGGTTATGTCTGCATGATGAAGTTTGGCAAGCTACCTTAATCAAAATCACGGGCCCAAAATCCCAATACAGCTCAGAGATGACAGATTGTTGAAAATTCTCCTTTATTTAATGCACACTGAGAGATTAATATCGTCACACAGGGATTTTAATGAAAAGAACATTCTTTGGCGTAGGCTACTCTTCAGATGATGCAAGAACGTAGGCTACGATGTGATTCTACCTGGAAAGATAGAGATGAATTTAAAAGACTATTGCACTGCTACACTTCTAAGCCCTGTGTAAGATGAGTTAGTCTTAAATGCTCTCTTGTGAACCAAACGTCTACTGCCTTCCGTCTATAAATGATTTAGCTAAAATTCCTCATGTTCTTCAATGATGATGGACAGAACACTCAAAGCTGTCAAAGACCTTCAGATAAATTGAACTTTTCTAGGGAGATTACATTGGAGAAAGCAGCTTTAGCACGCTAGGCTGCGTGTGAGCACAGGCTGTCAGTGCTGAATTTCCAAGCTTGAGACACAATCTGGAAAGGGGAACTGAAACGCTCCCTAACTTCAAACAGCTGATGGAGGTTAGGCCACATGACTGTGAGAAAATCAACATAAATAACTCCACTCCTGTCGAACAGCTCACTTCACTGAGGGAAGCTTTTCTTGATTTACTCATCTTTAGAACGGCCTATGTAGTGTTTAATCCACAGCTGAAATGAAACACATTCAAGGTGGACTTCTCCCACAGTTAGGCTACATAGCCACAGTCAGGCCAAACCTGCATCCAGTCAAAATTGTGGGATGCCGGCAAGACAAACATGGTGCTATATAGTTTGACTAGGTGTCTGCACCAAAAAATCAGCTACCAGTCTGGCTCCAGGGCAAGATGTGGGCCAGGCAGCTTTGTTTTGAAAGGTGTGTGTGTGTGTCACTGTTTCCCAGTGCATAGAGCCATCACACAGGCACTGCAGTGCTACTGTCTCAACTGTCAGAGGAATTTTCTGCTGTGTTACGTCAAAGTCACAAGCTGTCAGGGGAGGAAGAGTGTGTGTGTGTGTGTGTTTTTTTTTCTTTCCATTCCCCTCTCCCCTCCTATCTTTCTCTCTCAATATCTTTTTTTTTGTTGCTTTATTTCTCCCTTGC
>JAODXP020000011.1:12177399-12194899 GCA_027497455.2 Sardinella longiceps
TAGTCATCTTGGCCAGTGACTTTGAGTGTGTCCAGATCATCCCTGGCGCCCAGAATGGAAACATCCAGGTGGGCTGTGTGGAGTGCTCCCATCAGCTGGGCAGGGTAAGTCACCATATGCTGCCGTCCTTTCCTGCCATGCGGAGAGACACCCACTATGCTGAGTTCACTTGCTGTAGTTGTGTAGAATCAAGCAGTAATATGGAAAATGGAGACCTTAACATTGTAGTGCATGCAGTACACAAGTACATAAAAAGACCATCTTTTATTTTCTCATCATGTCTCATGTGAGATGTGTGCTGCTTTTAGCTATGCCCTATTCACTTTACTTGACTTTGTCGAAATGTAACCAAGTCATATTGAGAATTCGTCGAAAAATTGTATTTTACATTTTACAACAGTAAAGCCATCAAAATCCAGAATTCTTTAGCAGGCGCAGGTAACAGGAAGATAGACAGACAGACAGACAGACAGACAGACAGACAGACTGATCGATCGATCACTCTGTCTCTGTCTGTCATCTGTGCCTGCTGAAACACCTTGATGACCTTAACACATCCATCCTAAGTTAGACTAGCTAGAATGTGCCAAATTAATCTCTTTTGCCTGCACAAAATGAAAAAGATACGACATGCTATTTCTTGTGTTGCTAACATTCATGATGAATTTATTCGCATGCAATGCTATTGCGTGTAATATAGTGGGAAATAGGGCGTCAGTTGAGTTCTATTTAAAGCTGTGTTGATGCAGCTCTTTCTTCCTCTGGGAGAGCGATTGCACCTGATCCCCCTCCTCTTCACAAAAACCCTCCCATCCTCACCCCCCTCTCGATCTCCTCTCCACTTCTGAAGAAGTAGGGTGATGGCATTCGATGGAAGCCACTTAAAAAGCACACACCCACAGTGAGGCTGCGCTATGTTACCTGCCATTTTCTCTTCCTGATATGAATGCATCTGAACCACTGTAATGCTGCCCTGTGATGTGTTTGTGAGAGAGAGTGAAAAAGCTTGTTTTTATTTAGATTGCAGCATCCTATGGGAACACTGTGTGCATCTTCGAGCCAATAATCACAAACCCAAACAAACGGCATAAGGTTAGTACTGCCCCCATGGCATGTTCATTCTGAAGTCCTGTTGTTAATTATTCTGGCTCATCGACAATATGGCTTTTGTGAGACAGTCTAATAGGTGTGTTTATGGGTATATCATGAAAAAAAATCTGAAATCTTCATAAAATTTTGTAAAATTAAATAAGATATTATTAATATTAATTAATATTTAAAACCTAAATTACTTCAATTTTGCATGTTTTATGGTCATGGGAAGTGCCACCAATGAATCTTTTGTTATTGCTGCACTCAGAACACAGACTGAGCTTGCAATTAGTTTCCTCCTTTTGAGGTTTCACACAAAGACTTGTCTACGGTCTTTGGCAAACTATAGCAGTTCTTGAAATGCCTTCTTAGAATCTGCTGTCAGTAGCCTAATTAAAAGTGTTACTGCCAACGCTCGAGAATGATCTGGCAGGGTCTGTAAAACTTGATGCTGAATATTAAATATCCATGTCTTCCACAGCAACTCAATTACCAATGGCAGAAAACCGGACAATTCTTCCTCAATGCTATGACCTACAATTTGGCATGGGATCCACAAGGTAAAATAATCCTCATTTGGATGGTTTTGTATGTATTGATTGTTTTGCAGGCATCCTCCAACTCGCCAGCTTTGCAAAACCCCAAACAAAACAAGAAAGCTGTGTGTAGGTGAAGAGAAACACGATCCACAGATATTTCATTGCAAACTGCATTATTCATCCACGCAGCAGCCTCTTTTCTGTGGATGAGTGTAGGCAGATTCAGAGACATGGGGATTTTGAATCATGGTATTAATCATATTTGTCATGGACTCATAATCAGCCATAACTAGCTGTAGCCTAGTGGCTATGCTGGAGGCAGTGGCTTTCTTGTTATTTTTGGGCCTATTGCATGACGGTAACCTTTGAATACTCAACAGGGCTAAGAGGGAGGAAATCTAAAGAAGAGCAAGACAAATGAACTGTGACATTTCCATGTCTTAAACAGAACTCTCGAATTATTCTGTTCTCTCTTTCGACAGTATCTGTAGTAGTCGTAGTCGTTGTGCAGGTGAAGCACAGCATTGATTTGCCATGGGCTGAAAAGTTTAACGCCGTCGGCAGTTTTTCTAACATCAACTCTGCTGCTATTCAAGCCAGTGGGGCGTAAAACTTAACAGCATGCGATCCGTGCCAGCTGGGGCAGATGTTTTCAAGGCCTGTTTGTTGTGTGATGATGTTTGATGATGTGCCTCCCCCCTTCCCATGTACACACACACACACACACACACACACACACACACACACACACACACACACACACACACACACACACAAACTCCAGGGAACCGGATCCTGGCGGCCACCGAGAGGCTGCAGCTGTGGGCCCCTCCGTCCTGCGACACCCTGGTGGAGGAGGAGGACAGCCAGCTCGCAGACGACAAGCCCCACCCTGTCCTCAACGACTGGAAGTGTGTGTGGCAGTGCAAGTGAGTGCAAGTGGCCCTGATGGACGGACAGACAGTAGATTGAAGAGTCTGCACACTAAAAATCCTTTTTTGTCTTTATCACAAGACAAGACAAAAATCTTTTTGTCTTTATTTTCTCCATGGCAGCCATGGAGAAAATAAAGACAAAAAAAGGATTTTTAGTGTGCAGACTCTTCAATCTACAGTCAATCAGCCTTGTCTGGGATGTGCACAATCTTCAACCTTAACTGACGGACAGACAGACAGACATGGGGTGGGGTGGGGTTGGGCTGGGGTGGGGTTGGGAGATGAGCGGAGGGGCTGGCACGACACATATAACTCTGACAGCAACAGAAGGGATTTGGGAAACTAGCTGGGCTGGAGGGACTTTCATCTGAGAGAATAAGTTGCCTTTGTAGATCAGACACTTCGGATTTGATATTTTTTTAAATCCAGTCTGATATTCTGTGGGGGTTTTGGGTGCAGATGATTAGGCGACTCCTCGTGATTGCCAGCTGGTTTCAGTGCAGGAATAGCACTGCATGACAGTGGTGCTCAGACAGACAAGACAGATTTTCATGTCCATCCATCTCCACTGTAGAGAGGAGATAGAGTAGAGTAGAGTAGAAGTGCCCTTGGAAGAGGGAGGAAGAAGGAGAAGATGACTAACGGAGTGCTGATGGCTCATTTTGTTCGTGCTGTGGCTAAGGAGAACTAAAACTAAAAACTGTGAACACGGGCTGTTGTAATTGACAAAACCACAGACACATTTCATTTCCTCAAAGTCATGTGTAAAAAAACAAAACCCAAACAAACAGGCGATTCACTGATGGTTTTAATTCCTCTGCAGAAACCACTTCCTCTGAGAAGGTGGCAAGGCCTGTTTTATCTGAAAGTCAGCCTTTTGTTTGAAAGCAGTGAGGATCAGTATTGTGTACAAGTGGCCAAGTACTGTACTTTCAGGAACTGTGAAAACAATCCAGTTTGAAACATACAGTTTCATATTCTCTTCTAGTAATGGGCTTTCCACAGAGGGAAGTTTATAGTCCAGCGGTCATCTGATAGTGTCTCATCTGTTTTGTGTCTCGTTCTGCAGGACTGCTGCAGCTGTGCACATAACCAAGTGGTCTCCTGATGGGGAGTATTTTGCCACTGCTGGGAAGGTATTGCATGACTAACTATCAGCTTTCACTTTCACTATTGGCAAAGGACTTCCCAATTTACAAATATATTTCTACTTCTATTTTATGATACCAGATGACTTATGTATTGAATGTTGAGATATAATAAAAGTAAGTAGATAAAAATAGTGAATAATTAATACATATAATGATATTGAAGTATCAATATTTTATGTTTTGTTTTCTGACAATGACTATGTGTACCAGTAGTTACAGTACATTACGTTACATTACATTAAATTCATTTTTGTTTCCCTCAGTCATTTTTTTATTCTCTCCGGTTTATCTTTTTGTAATAACAAGTTGAAACTTTAGCCTAACTTTAGCCTCTCTATCTCTGTTGTTTTCCTGTCTGTCCCAGGATGACTGTCTCCTTAAAGTCTGGTACCCAACCACAGGCTGGAAGTCGGCGGTGGTCATCCCTGAGGTGCCCGACAAGAGGGCTCCTTCGGTCCACTTCTCCTTCGTCTATCTGGCCCACCCTCGCACCGTCACTGGCTTCTCCTGGAGGAAGACCAGCAAGTATATGCCCAAGTGAGTGAGGCGTTAAAGGAATAGTTCACCTCTTAATGAAAATTGGTTATTCACCCCCTTACCTGGAGTTACATATATGGGTAAAAGCATTTTGGTCTCAGTGCTTGCGTTTTCCTAGAATGGCATCCCTAATTTTCCCCATTTTTTTAGCTTTAGCTTAGCATAGGTGCTGGAATGTAATGTTGTCAGATAGCAACTCTTTGGTAACTTTACTTTCCAGCGCCTATGCTAAGCTAAAGGTAAAATTGGGGTTGCCAGACTAGGACAACAACAGCACTGAGGCCAAAATACTCTTACCCACAAATGTAACTCCAGGTAAGGGGGTGAATAACCAATTTTCATTTAGAAGTGAACTATTCATTTAAGGCTCTGGTCTGATTACAGGGTTGGGTAGAGTAGAGTAGAGGAGCATGTTGCTGGACAGTCACAGCAGAGCACACAAATGCCAAGAGATTGATTCCTAATGGAGGCACGTTCTCTCAGCCCAAGATTGGAAAGCTAAATGTGTGTTCAGGGGCCGTAACATAGTCTGGAAAAAGCATTTTCTGAATGACTGCATGGCAGTATTGATTCCCTAGCCTAGCGCTTCCATTCAGGGGGCCAGTGATGGCTGTCATTACTTGCGCTGTGTGAATCACAGAGAGGGTCATTTACACAGGAAGTAACACGACACGTTATGACTGGTCATTTTCTGTTCCACATTACTTTTTACTGTTAGAAAGAAATGGTTCAAGGTTGGTGATTCCTGTGTGTTTGATGTGTGTCTGTGTCTGTGTCTATCTGTGTCTGTGTCTGTCTGTGTGTCTGTGTGTGTGTGTGTGTGTGTGTGTGTGTGTGTGTGTGTGTGTGTGTGTGTGTGTGTATTTGGTGCTGGTTCTTAGGGGCTCGGTGTGTAACGTGCTGCTGACCTCCTGTGCTGATGGGATCTGCCGCTTGTGGTCGGAGACGCTGCTGCCAGAGGACAGTCTGCTGGGGGGGCAGATCTCTGAGAACAGCACCAGCTTCAGCAGCAGCCTGCCCAACATGGGTGGCAAGGACAAGATCCAGCATGCTCTGGAGGTGAGCGTGTCCAACGCACACACACACACACACACACACACACACACACACACACACACACACACACACACACACACACACACACACACACACACACAGATGCACACACACAGATGCACACACACACACACACACACACACACACACACACACACACACACACACAGACGCACACACACAGATGCACACACACACACACACACACACACACACACACACACACACACACACACACACACAGATGCACACAGAGATATACACTCCCTTCCCCACCAATGTTTTTCTCTCTCTCTCTCTCACACTATTTCTGTTTATCTTCATCCTGCATGCCTCATCCTGCATGCTGTTTATACTGTAAGTCAAGGCATTTACTTTCTTTCTTGCTAAGTAGAGTTCCAGTGTGGTGTCATTGCACTTTGCTCTTCTGTAGTTAAAACTGTCATGTGAGGTCTGGGGGTAATGTGTTTGTGTTTATGATGTTCTGTCTGCCCCCAGTGAACAGTTGAACTATTGAGTTGAACTATTGAGTTTAAATCTACTACAAATCGCCTGTCTCTCTTTGCCTTGCTTGCTTGCATGTATTTATTTATGTGTGTTTCCACATCTGAAGTAATCTTCATCTATTAAGCAAAAGGTCCCAGGCACTCAGGAGTATAACACAAAGAGATCATTCTCTTAGTCTTTGCTTTGTCCTGATGAAGACCACTTGGTGGTCGAAACATGTTGCCATTTTTTATTATGAGTAGCCATTTCTAATAAAGGCTTTTTAACTTATTCCCTTCTTCCTGTGTTATACTCCTGAGTGCCTGGGACCTTTTGCTTTTTTGATGGTGGATTTCCCTACCCCAAGAGCACCACTCTGGGCTTTTTTTTCTCAATACACCTGAGCGCCGAGTTGACCTAATCTTCATCTATCGTTGCTTTGCCCCGCAGTCCATTCACCACCTGAAGCATCTGCGTCGTGGGCGCAGGAGATCCTCGGCCCTGGTTGCCCACACTGAGCTGCTCCCCAGCCAGATGGGCTCTCACGAGGTGCACCGGCACATCTCCCACCACGCCAACGCCCTCTGCCACTTCCACATCTCCGCCAGCATCAACCCTAACACGGGTAACGGCACACATGCACTTTGGATCAACTATGTTGTATGAAATGTGCTTTGTAAATAAATGTGACTTGACTTGACTTGACACCAACCAATCAGCTGCTTTGGATTGGAGTCAATGGGTTCTATTGACCCTACTGGACTTCCATGGCGTTTTTCTTGATTGAGGAACTATTCTCTTGATAAAATAACATTACTGCACTATTACTACCAGATAGGACTGACATAATGTTTTCTCTGCTGCAAATGACTCTGGCTGAGTAGTTGCAGTATTTTTTTCTGAAACCACAGGTTCAGTGTTCTGAAGTTATCTATAGTGCTATATATTAGTCTGAAATGTTAGTGTTGCACACTGACTGCCCGGCATTAGCAACAGTCCCAGTGGCAACCATAGATCCATAAATAGCTGAATTATTGATTCCTTAACTGTAGCACCATTTACATTGATTAAAACTAAATGATTCAGCATTGTCTCATTGAACCGGTCTTACCCAATGGCAAAAGGCATTTCACACCCTTTTTTGGGTTGATGAACCACATGCTTTATTTCGTTAGTCATTACATCACCTAATAGTGAAACTGATATAATACACTTATTATTATACACTAGTTATAGTCAGCTGACTATAACATGGTTTACAAAAAAACAATAATTGGCCAAAGTGCCCAACAGAAATGGTGTCAATAATAATAAATAAAAAAGCTAGAACAAAGGTAATACAAGAAATATAATTATAATATAATATAATAATATAAAAATGTGGAAAATCCCATTTGAGATCTGAATTCTTGTGTAACTCTTTTGTAATATGTAGGTTCATATAGCATCTGGTCATAAAGTATGGCAGAAACCATGAACATCCATCCTCAGACCTTGTGTTTTTGTGTTCCCTAGACATTCCGGCTGCGTTGGGCGGTTCTCTGTTTTCCACGGATGATCCCAATGGCGGTTTCGTGGTCCACTGGCTGAACAACAAGGACCTGAGCTTCACCACCTCTATGGACCTGTTCATGCAGCAGCTGAGGAAGCTGTCGGAGCAGCAGCTGGAGCACGGCACTGAGGAGATTGACCCCGAAGGCTCCCCCATGAAGTTCGACTTTGGTACGGACCACAATTCACATATCAGGGGAACAAGGGCACATACGGCATAATTCATGAATTACTGATCATTTTATTCAGAAGAGAGCCAACACCGTAAAACTGTACTGGCCAAATAGGTCACATATTGGAGATGCAGTAGATTTTACTGTTTAATTATCAATGCCGTATTTTTGATGCAGCACATACAAATGCGTCAATTCAGTGTTTAGTAAAAAAAAACATTCTCCAAGAACTTCAGCTAAAAAGCTGTGGTTATCTAACAGTGCACAAATGGTGGTCATGTTGTGCAAGTGTAACTTCCTGCCATGTCATGCTGTGTTGTGCTGTGCTATGCTTCAGAGGTGGATGAGATGTCTGATAAGGCCCCATCCGAGCATGAGGAGGGGGAGCAGGAGGGCAGCACCAAAGCCTCGTCCCCTGGCTCCAGTAGCAGTGTGCCCCTGCCCGCCGTGCTGCTGGACCGCAAGATGGAGGCCCTCACCCTGGAGTGGAACAAGAGCCCCGACATGATGTTCACCATCCACCCCACGGACGGCTCCTTCCTGGTCTGGCACGTCAAGTACCTGGATGAGTTCATCCCGGGCATCTTCAGACAAGTCCAGGTTGGGATATGACGGATTAGCCTTTGTCTGATGTTAAGAAGATATGTAAACATACAGTGATTGAGAGAGAGAGAGCAGCGGACCATGATGTCAGTCAAACTGAAAACCGTCAGAACGAGTTTTTAAGGGATTATACCAGATTCTGGATGTATTTCTGAATTAAATCTTATAATTGGCATTTAAACAGAATCAATCACACAGTTGATTGAAACATTAACCTCTATTTCAACCTTTCCTTGAGTCCATTTGGATCTGTCAGAAACTGTTCTTTTATTTACTTTTTTTTGAACTACAGAACGGTATCACATATTCGGAATTGCAGATTGAATTTATGAACGCCCACTAATTGCAAGAACTTTAAATATACAGTAAAAGATTAAAAATATTTGGAACAGTAAGAAAAAACCCTGTAAAATGAATAGAGGAAAGTGCAAACTAAGTACTGTAGTCATGGTCATGTAATGCCTCTGTTTCACCCCCAGGTGACGTTCTCCTCCCGCATTCCTGTGGCTTTCCCCACCGGCGACGCCAACTCCCTGAGCAAGAACATCATGATGTACGCGTGCACCCCCAACGAGGTGGAAAATGCTGCTGAGCTGGAACAGAAGCGCTCAGGCCGTCGTGTGCCCCGCAGTGCGTCGGCTTCTGCCGGCCTGGGCGCCTCGGGCATCGCGGCACCACCAGGCCACTCACTGGCAGTGGTGGGCCCCGCCGTCATGATGGTGTCCAAGCACGTGGACGGCTCGCTCAACCAGTGGGCCGTCACCTTCGCCGAGAAGTCAGCCTTCGCCAGCGTGCTGACCGTCTCCCACAAGTTCCGCTACTGCGGACACCGCTTCCATCTCAACGGCCTGGCGTGCCACACGGTCCTGCCGCTGCTGCTCACCTCCTCCCATCACAACGCGCTGCTCACTCCGCCGCCGCCCTCCGAGGGCAGCTGGGTAGACGACGGCAGCGACGAGCAGATGGATGGCACTCGTGCCGGGAGGGGTTCCCTAAAAGGCTTTCCTCGGAAACAGCTGCGAAACGCTGCCACCCGCACCTTCCACGACCCCAACGCCATCTACAGCGAGCTGATCCTGTGGCGCGTGGACCACATCGGCCCGCTCTCCTGCACGGGCGGCGTGTCGGAGCTGGCGCGCATCAACTCGCTGCACACCTCCGCCTTCTCCAACGTGGCATGGCTGCCCACTCTGGTGCCCAGCTCAGTGCTCGGTGAGAAGCCTCGCTCGCCACCCACTAATGCCCAACCTCCTAAGGGCGTCCGCACTCCGGCTCCAACAAAGAGCACTGCGCCTCCAACGTTCTATTTCATTGTTTTCAATACGCCCCTGCACACCAGTGTCAAAGTCTGCCACCGCCGCTGATGTATGGAGGCAAATAAATGAAAACGGTTGAATTCGAATGTGCTCTGCAATGCTGTAGGAGCCAGTGTGTGGATGCCTTCACTCTTATTTCACTGTAACACCAATCATCCTCTCCCCCATTCTCCATTATTGATCTTTGCAAATTAGTGTTACATATGAGATATTACAGTCATGTTTATTTATGTATCTTTAGATTATGTTCATTTGAACTGGTTTGCAGTCATTTTTTTGTTTTTTGTGTCCTACTGACTAAATGAATATGAAACGGTTGTTGCAGGTACCTACTGTAACTCGGCCAGTGCCTGCTTTGTGGCATCTGATGGGAAGAATCTGCGTCTGTACCAGGCGGTGGTTGATGCACGGAAACTTCTGGATGAGCTGTCAGACCCTGAGACCTCCGTAAGTCCTGCTGACGCGCCTGACAGTTTTTAATTTCCTCATCAGCACCAAAGTCTGGAGGATAAAAAAATGCCCTCTCTCTCTCTCTCTCTCTCTCTCTCTCTCTCTCTCTCTCTCTCTCTCTCTCTCTCTCTCTCTCTCTCTCTCTCTCTCTCTGTCTCTCTCTCTCTCTCTCTCTCTGCCTCCTTCTCTGCCTCTCTCTCTTTCTCTCTTTGTGGCTCTCGATAGAAACTGGTTGGGGAGACCTTTAACATCGTGAGCCAGCAGTCCACTGCCAGACCAGGCTGCATCATTGAACTGGACATCATAACCAACCAGGTAAGGAACACAAGCCAGGCAAGGCAGGCGCTCTGGAGTCAGGCTGCCTGCCGTATGACTCAGCCTGTTTCCCCCAAACACATGAATTATTTATTCATTAATTATTTATTTGCCAGATAATTACCCTCCCTTCTCTCCGCGTGAGCTGCTGCGCGTGGCTGACCGTAATGGTGTGTGTGTGTGTGTGTGTGTGTGTGTGTGTGTGTGTGTGTGTGTGTGTGTGTGTGTGTGTGTGAGCTGTCGGCGTGAGTGTCTGTGGTGATGACGGGTGAGTAGGAGAGTTCAGTGAGGGGTGTAATTGTGTTGTGTGTCTTCGTTCTTGGCCTCCAGTGTGGCTCCAACACCCAGCTGCTCCACGTGTTCCAGGAAGATTTCATTTTGGGATACAAACCTCACGAAGAAGCTCCGGACTTAAGCACCTTTCCCTCCTCCGAAGGTAGAGCAAGATTGATTTCACTCATAAAATTTTCATTACACCAATATTGCCCTTGATTATGTTTTTTTTTTTTTTTTTAATTGAAGCAGGATTTTATTTACCAATCTCATGTGGCTCTGTAATTGCAAAGTGTTAACAACAACACTGTGGTTATTGCTTTGTTCATGTGCTCCAGAATATCATGCGCCCCCGTTCTCTGAGAAGTTCTTCCTGGTGGTGATCGAGAAGGACGAACAGCGCAACTCGTTTGTCCAAATGTGGCACCTGCATCTGAAGTCTGTTCAGGCCTGCGTGGGTGAGTGCTGCTGTCTCACTCTCCTGTACCCTACATACAGTACAGTATGCATACATACACACACAGTGTTGTTATGGTCAAATAAAATGTGGGTAAACTATGAATTTTATGATTATATTGTAAAGTGGGCCACAATATGCAGATTGCAGATGTTTAAAAAAATAAAAAGACACTCAAAACTTGTTGGATGGTGGAGGATTATTGCTGTGGTATTAAATGTGAAATTAGGATAATGCAGTGCTGAGGATTTGGCAATGTTCCAAGGACTATTTGGTGCATAGAGTCTATTAGGAGCTGGATAAAGTCTGTTTCTAAAGTCTGAGAGATGAGTACACTGTGTTTACTTGTGTTTAGCCACCACTACATCCCAGCGTACTTTATATACAGTACTATACATACTATACTGTATACTATACATAATACACAGTACATTAAAGTGCATGCATTAGCCAGGTGAACTACACTCTGTACAAATTGCCGGTGAGGAGTCCGTCAAGGGCAGCACCCTTGAAATGCATATGTTTTCTTTGCAGTGGGTGATCACATTGTTCAAACTTGAAATCTATTGGTTTTGCTGTCAATTTCGGGTTGCTGATTGGTTACTTGAAAAGCTACAGAATCAAGAGCCTTCAGAAAGTTAATTTACATGTAGGTAGTACTACAGCGAAATACAGGATTGAATGAATCAATACTACGGTAGCTCTAGGCCGGCTAGCAGCTCTTATTAGTCATTACACACAGTGTAGTGTAGTGCAGTATCGTAATGCCATCTATCTGATATAACCTTTTAATTGAATCATTGAGGTAAGGAGTCTGAACGTAAGATTCATTAGTTCTTTAATCAGATGAACAGGGTGAGAAGTCAGTCAGTCAGTCAGTCATTAATCCCTGCTGTGCTGTGCTGTGTGTCTGCATGTTTGAATGTGTTCATAAGCGTGTGTGACTCTCCAAGCGTGTGCGGGGCGGGCGCTAACGAGTGCAGACAGACAGATGTGCTAGGCAGGGTTGAAGTGCAGCTAGGTTTGAAAGCTGAAAGCCTCTCGCTCAGAATAGACTTGTGAACTGCTCTAGTGCTGGAATAAAAGCACTGTATTATCTTGTGCAGGTTTGACTTTGTCTATTTGGTGCAGACTTGCCTTCTTACTGTATGTTTAAGGGTACATACTGTATAGTACATGTAGATTAAAATAGATGAATGGAATATTGTACCTTGGTCTGTGATGTTAGAATATATTCAAACTTTAATTTAATTTAATTGAATTAATTTAAGTGCAGTTTTACAAGCCCAATTAAAATATTATATAGGCTTAAAATGGTCTGTGTAATGGCTATCGCAATTGAATTACAATTGCTTTGTAGTCATATGTAGGCTTGGTACTGTTATTCACCAATGTTTTATTGACTATCTCTAAGTTCAAGATTTTCATATGAAGGAGGGCATAGCCATGCCCCATGTTAATGATGCTTTTTGGCCATGGACAACCTCTCCTAATTCATCATGGAAAAAATGCTTTTCCATTCTATTTCTCCTTTAATGATGGCTATGGGATATCCTGAACTGTTTCTAAAATTTTAAATATACCTTACCGGTATTTCCCTTCTGACCCTCATGAGAGTTAGCAGACTGGAGGTATTTCTGCTTAGTTTGTTATTCTTAGAAATCTAATTAATATTGTGTGTGCGTGTTTGTGTGTGTGTGTGTGTGTGTGTGTGTGTGTGTGTGTGTGTGTGTGTGTGTGCGTGTGCATGTGTGTGTGTGTGTATGTGTGTGTGTGTGTGTGTGTGTGTGTGTGTGTGTGTGTTGATCCTCAGATGAGCCCTTGGTGTCGGACGTGTTCTCTAACCAGCTGATGGTACCGCAGTCTGGGTTCAACGCAGACTCGTCCCCGGAGACGTCCCCTGGCCAGAGCCCGCTGCCCCGCTCCTCGTCCTCGGCCAATCTGCAGTCGGCCAGCAAGCTCATCCTCAGCTCCCGCCTGGTCTACAGCCAGCGCCTAGAGCTCCCCCCTGGCGTGGAAGTCATCCGGGCCACACCCTCCGCCGGTACGCCCTAACCTCCCTCTCCAGGCCCTGGTCTCTCCCAGTGGAGGGTGGCTAGGGGGGGTGGGGGGGTTGGTGTAGTGGAGGATGGTTGGGAGACATAATGGGGGCTGTGACTGCAGGCTCTAAAACAGACAACAGTGGCCAAATAACATTGCAGGGCTACAGCTTGCTGACAGGGCTGGCTTACAGTGTCTGGTTTCATCTGATGAAATGGAGTCTCCTGGGCGTGGGTCAGCAGGGCCAATGATCACTGGTGAACTCCACTCCCTCAGTGGGGAAATGGGGCTATTTTTTTTTTTATTTCTCGGGGCTTCGTTCTTGTAATGCTGTCTGTTGCTGAACTTCACTTCGTTTTTTTGTCCCTTTCCCTCAGATCAAAGGTCTTTGGGAGAATGATTTAAGTCCTGTTAAATTTTGTATGATTTCCCAGCCCATGTTTAATTTAAAAAAGGAGGGGGGGGGGGTTATATATTTTTAAAAAAAAGGCTCGCTTGTTCCTTTGTTTCTTTTGTTCCTTGACAGAAATTGAAGCTTCTGTGAGTGTAGGTGAGACTGAGTGTCTGTCCTTTGTCCTTCTCCTCCCTGTAGGCCACCTCAGCTCCTCCTCCATATACCCAGTGTGCCTGGCGCCGTACCTGATCGTCACCAACTGCTCGGACGGACGCGTGCGCTTCTGGCGCTGCGCCGTGGAGCAGGACCTGGGTCTGGTGTCTGTCACCACCGCGGGCAGCTTGAGCGACTCCGAGGCGGCTCGCACTTATCGCTGGGAACCCTGGAGCCTCTTGAACGAGGAGGAGGACAACAACAGCGCGGTGAGCGTGCAGGGTCGTCCAGTGGCGGTCAGCTGCTCTTACACGGGCCGACTGGCCGTCTCCTTCAAGCAGCCCTCTGCCGTGCCGGCCTCACGCGACTTCTCCATGCACGTGTCCATCTACGAGTGCGAGTCGACGGGCGGTTCGGAGTGGGTGCTGGAGCAGACCATCCACCTGGAGGACGTGGCACGGCCAGCCGAAGCACTGGACCCCCGCGTTAGTGTGGACAGCAACCTGTTTGTGTACAGCAAGTCTGACCTGTTTCTGCACAAAGACAGCCCCAATATCAAGCACTTTGTGCACCTGGACTGGCTGTCCAAGGAGGACGGCTCTCACATCCTGACTGTCGGGGTGGGCTCCAGCATCCTCATGTATGGCCGTATCTCAGGCATGGTGAGCGAGCAGACCAGCGGCAAGGACGGCGGCGCTGTAGCGGTCATTGCGCTGCCACTAGGGGGCAGCATCAAGCAAGGCGTGCGTTCACGTTGGGTGCTGCTGCGCTCGGTGGACCTGGTGTCATCTGTTGACGGCACGCCCTCGCTACCCGTCTCGCTCTCGTGGGTGCGTGACGGCATCCTGGTGGTGGGCATGGACTGTGAGATGCACGTGTACGCACAGTGGCGGCAGGACAAGAAGCCTGGTGACTCGGAGAGCGACAGCCTTTGCTCGACGGATGACATCACTGGCGGGGCCCGCCCGACTGCGGTGGCGGCCGTCGAGGGCCGTGGGCGTTCCAAGAGCGTGTTCGAGGGGAGCGCCGGCATGGACGACATGTTCCGTGCGCCACCAGTCCTGCAGGACGGTGGTCTATTCGAGGCGGCGCATTCGCTCTCCCCGACGCTACCCCAGTACCACCCGACTCAGCTGCTGGAGCTCATGGACCTGGGCAAGGTGCGGCGCGCCAAAGCCATCCTCTCCCACCTGGTCAAGTGCATCGCCGGCGAGGTGGCGGTGGTGCGGGACGTAGAGGCTGGCGAAGGGGGTGGCCGACGTCACCTGTCCCGCACCATCAGCGTGAGTGGCAGCACAGCCAAGGACACCATTGTGGCGGGGCGGGACGGCGGGCGCGACTACACCGAAATCAACTCCATCCCACCATTGCCGCTCTACGCGCTCCTCTCGGCCGACCTGGACACCTCCTACAAAGTCGGGGAGGAGGCCGGAAAGGGCGGCAAAGCCAAGGAGGCAGAGGCACAGAAGTCGGGCGAGGACCAGTATTCCGACCTCTTCCAGGTGCCCTCCGTCACCACCGACGACTTTGTCAGCTTCGCCACTGAGAAGCCCGAGAAGAAGTCACGCGTCATCAACCTGTCCCAGTACGGCCCCACCTACTTCGGACCAGAGCACGCCCAAGTGCTGTCCAGCCACCTCATGCACTCCAGCCTGCCGGGCCTCACCCGTCTCGAGCAGATGTTTCTGGTGGCGTTGGCCGACACCGTGGCGACCACCAGTGCCGAAGTGGGCACCTCCGACCCACAGTACACAGGTGAGTGTGCCAACAGCATGTGAAGGTATGTTACAGTACGTGTTCCACCCTACGCCCTGAGCCCTTAAAGACCTTCAGTGGTATGAACTGACTTGATGATTCATGCTTGATTCATACTGGTGAGGCCTCAGGACTTAAGCATTATCTACAGCATACTCTCTGACTTTTCATGTCCATTCTCTCAATGGTTATCTCTGTAACTAACCTACTGTACATAAATTACTTACATGCATCTTTTGCATTATTTTGTCTGTAATCGTAAGAGGGTTTGTCCTGTCATTGACGTGTTCATCAAAGATGGGACAAAATAAATGCACATTACACGTGCAGAAGACTCTGGCTGTCTCCATGTTGGCCCTATAGGCTTATTTCTTCAAGGGGCATTGTGATTCAATTAGTGTCTTTAACGGAGTTGGCTGCAATATTAAAGCAGGACTGAACGGCTGATTTAAATCTAATGTGTTGTTCTGTGTGCTCTTTCAGAACTTTATTTAATTTAAGGGGCGTGTTGTGCCTTTCTAATGTCATTTTCAGTCCTTAAGCAGGATGACGCTGCAAAGACCAACTCCTGTAGCTGCGTGTCTTGCTCATTATTAATATAATGCACTGAGGCCTGATGTTGCCAAGTGTGATTAGAATATTTGTCAATACTGTAGTCTAGTCTCACATGTTTGTCTCTCTTGGGTGTCACCTACGATCCGATGCCATCCCATTTATTTAGTCTTATTCGAGAAAATTGACATCAAATCAAAACAAAATGTTCCAGACCATTATGTAAGCACTGATGAAGTTCAGGGTCATCCAATAATATATTTGATTATATTGTAATATGGGCGGGGTATGTATGGGCTACTGTATAGAGCATGCTATACGGTCTTGAATAGGGTTGGGTATCGAGAACCAATTCCAATTCAGAACCGGTTCAAAATGATCAATTCCATCGATATCGTACGTCTCCAAACGTTATCAATTCTCTTATCAATTCTTTAGTTTCACTGCCCGCACATCGCGGTGCATTAGCGCCACGTGCTAACTGCAATTTTCATTGCAAGCTATCACATTAACTCCAGTGATTCACATAGCCTACCATATTGAGGAGACAGAGACACATAGCTGTTCTCAAGCCTATAAAGACTGCCTTTTTTTGGCATGAACTAGGCTACTCAGGAATCGATAAGAGTATTGATAAGGAATTGGATTGATAGGCAGAATTGATAATGGCATTGATATTGATAAAATCTTATCAATACCCATCCCTGTTCACAGCAGGAATAGAAGCTACCTAGCTAGAAACTAACTGGCCTTTAATACCAATTTATAATGTAACACAAGTTTAGTGGGGCAAGCTGACACTATGCTTTCTGGTTGTTGCGTGTAGGTAATGCTGAATATCACTTAGTTAGATGTGGACTTAATGATGTTAGTGTGACCTGCATAGGCTTTGGGTGAAACTGTAACCCTGGCTGGATCCTCAGTGGCCTTTGCTGTTATTGGCTGCATTGACCTTATTCAGCTGTGAGGTCATGCTGGGGCTGCTGAGTCTACATGCTGGGTCTCTGCCCTAGCAGCTGCCCGGTGTACGCATGAGAGAGAGAGGGTGAGAGAGAGAGAGAGAGAGAGAGAGAGAGAGAGAGAGAGAGAGAGAGAGAGAGATGGAGATGGAGAGAGAGAGGTTTGTGGGTAACGGGGGCATTGGTCTGAGCAGTGCGATGTTGTAGAGAAGGTTAAGGCCAGAGAAGCCTGCTGGGCTTGTGTTGCGTGACGGCAGAGGAAAAATCCCCCGGGACCCGCTCCTCGCTGTGCATCAACCATAGCCACACACACACACACACACACACACACACACACACACACACACACACACACACACACACACACACACCACACACACACTCTCCTCGCTGTGCAGCAGCCATAGCCACACACACACACACACACACACACACACACACACACACTCTCCTCACTGTGCAGCAGCCATAGCCACACACACACACACACCACACACACACTCTACTCGCTGTGCATCAACCATAGCGCCACACACTCGCGCGCACACACACACACACACACACACACACACACACACACACACACACACACACACACACACACACACACACACACACACACACACACTCTCCTCGCTGTTCAGCAGCCATAGCCACACACAAACACATACACACATAAACACACACACACACACACACACACACACACACAT
>JAODXP020000011.1:12199899-12369899 GCA_027497455.2 Sardinella longiceps
CTCCATTTGCTAATTAAAACAGCCGCTCAACCAGAACTGATTCGACTAAAATCTCACTCCGAGCACAGGGAATGGAGAGGGAGTCGGTTGGGGGGAAGGAGGGGGTGGGGGAAGGAGGGGGTGGGGTGGGGTGTGTGTTCAACTGCAGTCATGTATGCATGGCTGGACCCGATTTAGTTTCCAAAAGCTAAAATTTCACATGCTTGCTCACATGATGACAGTTGTCTCTCTCTCCCCTCTCCTGTGTGTGTGTGTGTGTGTGTGTGTGTGTGTGTGTGTGTGTGTGTGTGTCTGTGTGTGTGTGTGTCTGTGTGTGTGTGTGTGTGTGTGTGTGTGTGTGTGTCTGTCTGTCTGTCTGTCTGTCTGTGTGTGTCCATCTGTCTGTCTATCTGTGCGTATAAAGGTGTGCTTGGAGAAGATGGAGGACATCCAGCTGGCCATGATCGTGGCGCGGCTGTACGAGGCCGACTACGAGAGCTCGTCCACGTGCCAGGGCCTCCTGTACGAGAAGGTGCTGGGCTGTAACCGCGACGGATCGGGCTTCTCCTGCAGGAAGCTCCACCCTGACCCCTTCCTGCGCAGCATTGCATTCTGGATCATGAAGGACTACACCCGGGCCCTGGACACTCTGCTGGAGCAGATACCCAAGGAGGATGACGAAAACCCAGGTGAGGAGAGTGTGCACTATCCCATGGGAAAATATTACTGATTATAAATATAAAATATAAGTAAGATATAAATATTACCAGTCTTGTGTTTGTCTCACAGAAACACATAACAGACTACTGAGAGATAAAGCAGCACTATGCTTTTTTCACCACTGTTTGAGATGCCCTTTTTATGCAATATTTTGCATTCTGCTGTTCTGGCTGGCGGGAAGTGACATGGCATTGTTCACTGCATCGCTATCAAACCCCTATTACCATCATCTAAACATATCAAAAACTACATAGTGCTGCTTTAAGAACTGGATATAGATGGTAGACTATTTCTTAGGAGTTAAATTTTAGAAGCATGAGACCTTCATTGAGATTCTGATTTAGTTTCTTCTGAAACCTCTGGTTTCCTCTTAATTTCTGAGAGATTAAACAAAAGCCTGTTTTACGAGAACTGTAAGTGTCAACTGTAGTGATGATGCTAGCCTCAGTCTCTTCATTTAATGGAAGGAATCTGCATTAGCTTGCTGCTATTTCTGGCCCTAGCACTATCACACATGCTGGTGTGTGCCTAGCACAGCAATGAGCTCAGTGGAGACGAGACTATAACTGTGTTCAGTGAAGCACATTACGGGAGGCTCAGGAGTCGAGGTTCATTGGACAGAGCTCAACCACAAACGACTCAACCACAGAGCCTGTGTGGTCTCTGGAGATGAATCGGCAGCAACCAACCTTTCCAATAAGCCATTTGTGCAGACACTAATTAACAAATGATTGTACAAGCAGTTTTACATGTTCTGCTGTTCAAATCTGATTATTGCTTTAATATAAGCCTGAACAGACCAGGAAACTCTTCAAAATTATGTGCCTTTATGTGGCTTGTTTCAGTGATTAAATGTTTATTTGTGTGTTTTCTGTTGTTGTGTTTTCACAGAGGTGATGGTGAAGTCGTGCAACCCGGTGGTCTTCAGCTTCTACAACTACCTGCGCACGCACCCGCTTATCATCCGTCGCCACTTTGCCACGCCCGAGGGGTCCCTGGTACCCGTGGGCCTGACCGCAGAGAAGAGCAGCGCAGACGAGATCAACCTGATCGAACGCAAGCTCTTCTTCACCACTGCCAACGCCCACTTCAAGGTGGGCTGCCCCGTGCTGGCGCTGGAGGTGCTGTCCAAGATCCCCAAAGTCACCAAGAAGGCCTCGGGCAGCGGCGGCGCCAGCGTCATCAGCAAGGGCTCGTCCATGGCTAACGTTAATGCGCTTGAGAACGGCGGTCGTTCCAGCGATCTGGACTGGGGTACAGCAGCTCCAGCGTGGGGCTCGGGGGTCTCCACGGGTGCCGACACGTCCGCTGGACTGGACTGGAGTCAGCCGATGGTGAAGGGGGACGACGACGACCTGAAGCTGGACTGGGGCGACGACAAGGATGAGGACGAAGATGAAGACGATGATGGAGGCTTGACGATGAAGAAGCCTGAAGTGTCTGTGGAGGAGGAGAAGAATAAGACGACGTCGGGGAAGCCGTCAGCGGGCAAGTCGGGCAGCCTGCAGCGAGAGGACTCGTTGGGCGAAGGGGAAGTGGACGTGATCGCCGAGCAGCTCAAGTTCCGCGCCTGCCTGAAGATCCTAATGACGGAGTTGCGCACGTTGGCCACGGGTTACGAAGTGGACGGCGGCAAGCTGCGCTTCCAGCTCTACAATTGGCTGGAGAAGGAGATCGAAGCCATGCACCACATCTGCAACTACAAGGCCGAGGGCCAGGAGAGCAGCGGTGTGGACACTGGGGGCAACACAGCGGTCGAGAAGTGGGGCGAGGGTGGACGCGAAGGCTCCCTGGACCTGGGCGATGACGCCGGGCCGTATGAGCGCCACCAGGTGGAGCGCAGGAGACTGCAGGCCAAACAGCAGCACTCAGAGCGCCGTAAGGCCTGGCTGAGGAAGAACCAGGCGCTGCTGCGCATCTTCCTCAGCTACTGCAGTCTGCACGGGGCCAAGGGTGGAGGGGTGACCTCCGTCAGGATGGAGCTGCTCTTCCTACTGCAGGAGTCCCAGCAGGTCAGGACAGGGGGGCCCACATATACCTCCATATATGTAACTGTGTGCACAGTTATTCCCCATTCAACCCACACCATTACACTGATACACTTTAGTTTAGTTTAGTTGTTTTTAAGAGGGACATTGTACAAAAAAACATTAACCTTGTGTAAAACAGAAGGAAATGCATTACTTGATTGTCACAAAGACACATGTTGATGCATTGCTCATACTGTATGTTCAGACATGTATGAACATCTCCCACAATCTAGCCCCCACTTACCTCTCTGACCTCCTCCATGAACATACTCCCTCCCGCTCCCTCCGTTCATCTTCTGCTGGACTATTAACCACCCCCACCTCTCGCCTCAGTACAATGGGTGCCAGATCATTCAGTTGCATGGCACCCAGGCTCTGGAATTCCCTCCCCTTACATAAAACAGTCAGACACAATCTCATCATTCAAATCACTACTCAAACCCACCTGTTTAAACAAGCATTCAATCTTTAGCCACTGGTTTTTATTTATTCTATTTCTTTTCTCCACTTTTTTGTAATGACTGTTTTTAATAATAATGTGATTTTATTCCTTGTATGGCGACCTTGGGTGTCTTGAAAGGCGCCTTGAAATTAAATGTATTATTATTATTATTATTATTATTATGTCTGTGACCATATGTTTACCTTATGGAATTCTACAGTATATGCAGTCAGATAAATTCTGTATTGTTGCAGTGTACTTATGATGATGTGTTGTAATTAAGTGTGTGTGTGTGTGTGTGTGTGTGTGTGTGTGTGTGTGTGTGTGTGTGTGCGTGTGTGTATTTTCACACGTGTATGAATTCTGCAGGAGACCACGGTGAAGCAGCTGCAGTCTCCTCTCCCGCTGCCCACTACGCTCCCCCTGCTGTCGGCCAGCATCGCCCCCACCAAAACGGTCATCTCCAACCCCGTGCTGCACCTCAACAACCACATTCACGACATCCTCTACACCATCGTACAGATGGAGGCCCCGCCACACCCTGACTTAATCGACGACCGGGTAAACGATTTTATTTATTTATTTTCTCCCCCTGCTCTTTACTTTCTCTACCTTCTTTGTGTTCTAAAGGTCATAATGGCTTGTGTTGACTCTCCTCCTAAACTACTAGACCAACTCCAGTCTAATAGCTTCTCTTTTAGCTTACCTGTGTCTTTCAAACCCCAGCCATTGCTATTAATGGCGTTGCTTGTTGGACTGTGTGCATGTGTGTGTGTGTGTGTGTGTGTGTGTGTGTGTGTGTGTGTGTGTGTGTGTGTGTGTGTGTGTGTGTGTGTGTGTGTGTGTGCTGCGTGTGTGCTGCGTGTGAGCAACAGCAAGACTCTGTCATCGGATGAGTAATGGTGCTGATTGTGTGTGTGTGTGTGTGTGTGTGTGTGTGTGTGTGTGTGTGTGTCTCAGGTGAATATGCTGCATACACTGGCTGCCTCTCTCTCTGCGTGCATCTATCAGGCCCTGTGTGACAGCCACAGCTACAGGTACTCACCACGCTGCCCCCCCTGCAGGCCCCCTCTGCTCACTCATGTCTATGGAGAATGCTAATGAGCTAATGTGCTATCGTGTACTCAAATTGAAATATGTTCATTCAGCAACTGCATGTTATTATTAACAATTGTTTAGCATTGCTGTTAGCAATGCTGTTAGCATGATGCTAAATACTACTTCATTTAGTCCAACAAGATGGAAAAAAAATAAAAGTCTGTGTCAGAGATGTGTGACAAGGGAGACAGATTTATCTTGACTGATACCTTCCCCGTTTTGAGTTGAGTTGTCCTGTGGTGTGGTTTCCATAGCAGCCAAACGGAGACCAATCAGTTCACGGGAATGGTGTACCAGGGCCTGCTGCTTAGCGAGCGCCGACGCCTCCGCACCGAGAGCATTGAGGAGCACGCCACACCCACTTCTGCCCCTGCACAGTGGCCAGGTAAACCCCGTGGCAAGCATACCAACTGTCATGACTGTCAGGGGATCTGTGTGAAAGACAATACACAACACAGCTGCATCTGTTTGTCATAAATGTCAACTGGGGAGATACGAGAGCTTTTGTGTGTGTGTGTGTGTGTGTGTGTGTGTGTGTGTGTGTGTGTGTGTGTGTGTGTGTGTGTGTGTGTGTGTGTGTGTGTTTATTTTTTCTTTTTAACTTTAACTGCATTTTATTATCGAGTCTGAGGCAGAACAAAGGACTTTGTGCCAGAAATGTATTTTCAAAAACCCTGAACCACTCACTCTCCTTTCCCTTTCTGCTCCAAAAGCAGGCTAATAATCTCATCCTCTCAGCTTTGTTACTGCAGTAATCTGATCTCATGAAAGGCCACTATCTGCACAGTGGCTTCTCCCCCTCTCAAACACTCCAATGTGTGTGTGTGTGTGTGTGTGTGTGTGTGTGTGTGTGTGTGTGTGTGCGTTTGTGTGTGCGTGTGTGTGTGTATTTGCGTATGTGTGTGCGCACGCGTGTGCTTGTGTGTGTGTTTGTGTGTTGGGTGGGTGTGTGGGTGTGCGTGTGTGTGTGTGTGTGTGCACGCGTGTGCTTGTGTGTGTGTTTGTGTGTTGGGTGGGTGTGTGGCTGTGCGTGCGGGTGTGTGTGTGTGTGTGTGTGTGCATGTGTGTGTGCACACGCATGTCTGTCAGTGTGTCCGCTAATGAAAGGGGTGCAAACACGCGTGTGTAATTAGAGTTCTTGTTTTGCCCTGTTTGCCCACGGTGCCGCGAGGCCCAAAGCATGGCACAAACAGATGGCACTCGGTAATGGGCACTTGGCTGCCTTCGCCAAACACAAATACAAGGAGAGAGTTGTGTCACGCACACGCAAAAGGCGGGCAAGGCCCCCCATGCGTGCACACACACCCACGCAGGAACAGCAGTAGGAGGACTCCACTCAGATGGAGAGAGAGAGAGAGAGAGAGAGAGAGAGAGAGAGAGAGAGAGAGAGAGAGAGAGAGAGGAGGGGTCAGGAGCAGATGGGTGCAGTATTAGTGGGAATCACTAAAGAACACTCTGTACAAGTTTATCAGAACGTGCTGCCAGTCTGGTCATGTAGAACATGCTATGTAGTGCTATACAGTACCATACATACATATGTATACAGTACACTGCTGCAAGACAGAAATGCATGTTGAAAAATATATCCGGAATGCTAAATACAGTCTAGCAAGTACAAAGTATGTACTTTTTCCCCTTTGCTGTTGGTCTTGTGTTGCTTCTGTTGCTTTCAGCATCAAAGTTGATCAAAGACCAGCATCAAAGTTGATCAAACTTTCAGCATCAAAGTGGATGTAAAGCACTTAGAGGAAGAGCGTACACTCGTGTTCTACTGTCTCCAAGGCACAATCAGAAGTTATTAAGAAAATTAATGCACCCAAATCACTGACTTATGTCAATTGTAATTGGGCTTTCATAATGTGTTGAATTTTTAATGAATCTAAAAGTGTTGAGTTAAGTGTTTTAATAGTTTAATAATTAGCAAGATTTGAAATGCCTTATGAACACCTTATGTGTGTGTGTGTGTGTGTGTGTGTGTGTGTGTGTGTGTGTGTGTGTCTCCCTCAGGCGTTTCGTCCCTCATCAGCCTAGTGATATCAGCTCAGGGCGAGGAGCAGCCGCGTCTGAACGTGATGCTCTGCGAGGCGGTGGTGGCCGTGTATCTCAGCCTGCTCATCCACGGCCTGGGCATGCACTCTGGCAACGAGCTCTTCCGGCTGGCGGCGCACCCCCTCAACAACCGCATGTGGGCCGCCGTCTTTGGGGGAGGGGCCAAAGTCATCATCAAGCCCAAGAGACCCTCGGAGAGCCCAGGTAGGGATTGCTCATAGAATGTTCACACACTTTCATTGGCTTCTCCACTATATCCACCAGTACACTGTGTGTGTACGTGTGTGTGTGTGTACGTGTGTGTGTGTGTGTGTGTGTGTGTGTGTGTGTATGTGTGCGTGTGTGTGTGAGAGAGAGTGTGTGTGAGTGTGAGAAACTCTGTGTATATTACACAGCTGACGTATGAGAGATACGAGATATGAGACGTATGCGAGTGTGTGGGAATGTTTTGTAAGCCTGTAAGCCACACACACACACACACACACACACACACACACACACACACACACACACAGGCTTACAGTACATTCCCACACACTCACGGCACACACACCTCTCATACTTCTGCCTGGTCAGCTGATCTGATCTGAAAAGACTGGCCAACAGATGGCCGTGAACAGAAGCGCTGTGCTGCTCTGGAGATCATCATTGGTGTGTTAGCGTTCAAGAGAAGCCATGTTAGTTCTGTGGGTCACTCACCTGAGCGTGCATGAGGCCCCCAGTCTCAGCAGACACACTGTACTGTGCTGTGCTGTGCTGTGCTGTGCTGTGTGTCTGGAACTCTGGGGGAGTCGGAGTGAAGGTTACTCGGAGTCAGTGCCTCAGTGTAATCTCTGTCACCCCCCCCACACAAGCAGCTGCCTCTGGGCCAACACCCCCAGAGTGCAGCCCCCCAGCCACGGCCCAGACCCAGACCCAGACCCCTGCCCCGGCCCCGGTCCCGACCCCAACCCTTGCTGGGTCTGGGGCCCCTCAGGGCGACTCTGGGGGCCCCGCGGTGGATCAGGCCCCGCCAGCTGGCTGTGAGTACAAGACGCAGATGTTTCCCCTCTCCTCTCTCGTTCTCTCGCTCGTTCTCTCGCTCTCTCCCCCCACCCCCCCTCCGGGTCCAGAACAGCAGTTCAGCTCAGTTCAGGGAGAGGAGAAATCAGGAGAGACTGTGTGACGCTGTGGTGCAGCAGGACCTGGAGAGGGGAAAGAGGGGAGACGGGGGGGGACGGTTTGCGGTGGGGGTTGCTGTGGTGCTGTGGAAGCCTGTAAAAACGAAAAGGTAGAAAGGACAAAAGACTTTATAAATAAATTGGTTGCAGGGTTGAAGTTAAAGGTTAAAGGTTAAAGGTTTCAATCCTCTGCAAATGCATGTACTGTAGGTGTGCACAGGCATTTACATAAGACATTTTCACAGCATGCGTTTGCATTCCTGGGTGCCCAAATCTTCATTTGTATATCATGGATTTCTGTTTGCTGTGCACTTTTTGTGTATGTGTATGTGTATGTGTATGTGTATGTGTGTGTTTGCATGCCCCAACTGTGTGTGTGTGTGTGTGTGTGTGTGTGTGCTGTGTCTGTGTGTCTGTGAGTGCTGTGTACATACTTCATCATCTGCTCATTTGTCAATCACGCAGCTGATAAGGTTAATGTGGAGTCCGAGGTCAAAGGAGAGCTGCTGTCCTCGGAGAGTAAATCAGGTACTCCAAACCCGCCACCACCCCCCCTCACCTGGACCACCACCCCCACCCACCACCTGTCAACCCCTTTCTATCTCAGCCCCCTGTGTCTCTGCGCTAGCTAGACTGTGGCCTGTGACTGTGGCCCCTAAAAGAGATCCGAATAGAAGATAGATAAACATAAACTCTCTCTCCCCTATGAGCAGTTTGACATTAGATAAGCCATCCATTGCACATGACACGCTCTCAAAGTAAAGCAAGGCTCCTCTCCACCTCACTAAGGTGCCATTGATCACTTCCACAGACCCCTACTACCGCTGTGTCCGCTACCGCCGGACTCCCTATTAATGGCCGAGTCCCGCACTGCCCGCGTTCTCTATCCACCACTGGCCAGACGGATGGAATCGTCAGCGGAGTAATAATCACTTGTCATGTGTAATGGAGAGCTGTAATTAGCCTGTACTGTTGTTCGTCCAGGGACAAGGTCAGCTTCATCAGTCATCACAGGGGCGATGGTGTGATGGTGTCCCCCCCCCCAGCAGCTTCTTGTGTGTGTGTGTGAAGGAGGAACATTGTGTACCTTTATGACCAGCCGGCAGCCCTCAGTCACTGTTTATGGGGAAGTTAGTTAAGTGCACAGGCCCAGAGTTGATGTTATCAAGCCACGACTGTCAAAAGCGCTTGTCTGGGCTTTGTCTGTTATCCTCAATGGATCAGCTGTGTTCTCTGGTTTAGAGATTGCACAAAAAAAAAAAAAAAAAAAAAAAGCCTATCTTTTGTGCCACATGCTGTGCTGCGTAACCATTGTTTGGAAATGTCTGGCTTTCAGCTGGCATTTAGTGCAGCATTTTCTTGTTTGAAAACTCGAGTAGATTCAAAGCAGCGCCTGTGGCCTTTTTATTTTTTTGAGACGTTTCTTTCCTTGGCTTTTTGAAGATTCTGTGCAGATGCTTAAATGTCAGAGTCCCTTTCAGCCTCTCGGGCTTCCTGTCATTAATACACTGACCAGCAACAGTGCACACCGTACAGGCAGAGACCTCTCTGTGTGTGTGTGTGTGTGTGTGTGTGTGTGTGTGTGTGAGAGAGTGTGTGTGTGTGTGTGAGAGAGAGAGAGAGAGAGAGTGTGTGTGTGTGTGTGTGTGTTTGTGTGCGCAAAAATGGGAACAGAAAACAACTAGCGGCTAATCAGTGCCTCTGTAGGCCATGAGACTCAGCTGGCTTGGGCTGGTGCTGTGCAGAGCAGTTCAGTGGAGTCCACTCCTCTCTACATAGTTGTGTCTGGGAGTCAGTCGCACTGGTCATATCTGCAGCCCTTGCATCTGCAGCCCAACCACACCCACATCCCTCTTTCCCCTTGGCTCTTCCTCTGTTCCTTACGCTAACCACACACCGAGGTGTCTCTACAGTAGGCTAGTGTTTAACTCTTTACTGTCTGTCTCCGTCTGCCCCCTGGCCTACTCCAGTCAGGCACCTGAAGGAGCTGAGCTGAAGATGGCTGTTTTGTGTTATTGTTCTGACCAAGGCTCTGCGTCAGTCAGACAGACTCTCTCTCTCTCTCTCTCTCTCTCTCTCTCTCTCTCTCTCTCTCTCTCTCTCTCTCTCTCTCTCAGAGCCTGTGTTATCTCACTGCCAGTTCCCTCTGTCACGACGCACACGTAGGCAGTGCACACTTAGACTCCATAAAATAAGCTCCCTCTCCATATGACAGCAGGGAGGTATACAATCACATATAGAACTTAGTGAAGCTTATAAAATGGCTGCCCCTTCTCTAAAAATGTGCATGTTTTACAGTAGAGGTTTGTCTTGTGCATGTTATTATAACATATTATTAACAATTGTGTAACTTTTTATTATTATACACACTTGTTTATCACATGGCTTTAAAGAATGACCTTTGAAAACAACTGAAAAGTTGAAATTATTCAAGTAGAGATTCTGTCTAGTTGTGGTTTTTGTATCATCATCTAACAGTGTTCTGCACTAGTAGTTGTAGTAGTTAAAGTAGTTGTGTAAACTTAATCAATTTATTTGTTTGTGTTTCTGTTTGGTTGACTGATATTATTTGATATCCTGGGTGTGATTTTTATCTCTGAGTCTAGCACCCCCAATAGTGCCTGAGATAGTTGTCCCAGAAAACAGTGAAGGTTTGTGAACACTAAAGTATGTGTGTGTTGCTCTTCTGCCTGCGTGTGGTGTAGTTTGCCTCCTTCTCTGAGTTTTCTCTGTCAGCTTGTGTGCTTTTCGAATGCCAAGGTAGACCATTCAGAGCTAATGATCTGTCTCATGGTTGTCCTCCGAACTCCGCTGGTCTGTAACGAGGGTTCTCTCCCTTCCTCCTTTCTCTTTCTTTCTCTCTCTGTCTCTCTCTTCCTCCTCTCCCCCCCCTCTCTCTCTCTCACTCTGTCCTCACTTTCTGCTTTTGTAAAAGAGTCTCCATTAAGCAGAAGAACACTCTTAAAGCACTGAGCCGTTTAACACCCTAAATCAATACATTGATGATGAATAAATGCGGCCCTCCCTCGTGATCCTAGTCTGCAAGCCCACCTTAATCAAATAAAGGGAAATAGAAGGAAGCCCGTTCACTGAGAAAGGAGGAGCAGCTCATTAAGATTCCTTAGCTCTGTTTTGGTTGGGATGGGGTGGGGTGGGGTGGGGTGGGGTGGGGTAGGGGTGGGGGGTGTGAGAGCAGCTGTCTGCTGATATGTGCAGAGACGGATTAGACTGTCCAGACACTCGCCTCAGCAGTGACATACGGTTAGTTTCTTTTTAGCAGGAAATAGCGCAGGGAGGAGGGACGGACCCAAACTGAAGGCGATGGATGGGCTTGTTTTTTCTATCAAAAAGCTCCTAAATGGGTTTTGTTTCTGAAATAAAACTTCTGTTCTCTCTCTCTCTCTCTCTCTCTCTCTCTCTCTCTCTCTCTCTCTCTCTCTCTCTCTCTCTCTGCACTTTGACGTCATCTCTTTTGTTTTTGTTTTTTCTCCCTCTCTCCCTCTCCCTCACTGCACAGATGACCTCTTTTCTCAGTATTAGTCTCAGCACTGTTCTGTTATTGAGTTTTCTCCTTTCAGGCAGGAGGCCTGTGCTTCTGTTATAGACATTGGGGGGAGTGTGCAGTGTGAGTGTATTATGGACCCTATAAGCACCAGAGCAATCGAGAAGCCAAAGTTAGATTCTCTGGCTTGAATGTTATGTGTCGTGTTGGCCCTTGTGTCTGACTTGTTTCTTCACCCTTCCTCCACTCTCCTCCTCCTCCTCTCTCAGCTCTGCCCCCTCCGACTCCGCCCGCTGAGGACGTGGACCGCCACCGCCGCCGCTTCAACATGCGCATGCTGGTACCCGGACGGCCTGTAAAAGAGACGCCACCAGCCACCCCACCACCAGTCCCTGTGGAGCGACCCACCTACAAGGAGAAGTTCATCCCCCCCGAACTCAGCATGTGGGACTACTTTGTGGCCAAAGTAAGAGTCCTCTGGCTCTTTCTGTGTGTGTGATGCATTCTGGTGTTTGTGGCCAAAGTAAGAGTCCTCTGGCTCTTTCTGTGTGTGTGATGCATTCTGGTGTTTGTGGCCAAAGTAAGAGTCCTCTGGCTCCTTCTGTGTGTGTGTGATGCATTCTGGTGTCAAGGTCATGAGGTCATGCTCACCTGTTGTCTATCTATTGTCCCCGTCGCAGCCATTCCTGCCTCCCTCGGACAGTGGTGCCCTGTACGACTCGGACGAAAGCGGAGCGAGCGACAATGACGACGATGACGATGCCTTCCTCTCTGACACGCAGATGACTGAACACTCTGATCCAAACTCCTATAGGTGCAGCATGTTTACAGAATATTAGTATAATACATGGATAATAGTGTTTAGCAAGATCTGATATCACCAAGCAATTATGAGTCCAGGATCAATGTTAAACTTGTTTGCCCTGGATCAATGTAGTCTAACCCTAACCCTAATCCTAAACCTAACCCATTGATCACATTGATATTTGGTGATATCAGATCTTCCTAGTGTTTACATGGTTTCTGCAGAAAGCTAATGCTGTGCTTTGCCTCTGTTGTAGTTGGGCACTCCTCCGTATGGTGATGGTCAAACTGGCCTTGCACAATGTCAAGACCTTCCTTCCCCTCACTGGGCTGGACTTCACAGGTGAACCTTTTACCTACAGTATATAATAATAACAATGATGACGATAAGAACAGCAACTTGGTTTTATATAGTTCCTTTCAAGATACCCCAGATTGTTAAATGCATTAGATTTATGGTTATGTGTATACAGCTTGTATACAGTATGTAGGGTACTCTACTGTATACACAATTAGATCAGAATACATTAAAACAGTATCAAACATTAATGACTATTAATACTGAATCAATCATTAATTGACTAATAATAACACTGCCCATATTTCCCATGCTGTTGAAATCTCAGACTTGCCAGTGGTGTCGCCGCTGTGTAATGCTGTGCTGAAGAACCTGGAGAACTGGGAACAGCTCCTGCTGGACAAGATGAACCGATTCGATGGCCCTCCGCCCAACTACATAAACACCTACCCCACTGATATCAGCGCAGGCGGGGGCCCTGCCATCCTGCGTCACAAAGCCATGCTGGAGCCAGACAACACACCCTTCAAGTCAGTCTACTAGCCTTACTGAGTCGTAGCTATGCTAACTACCTGAAGCACAATATTACTGTAGCTAACATGCAGGGCGCCGCTGGGGGGGGTTAGGATGATTCTAAGGGTTCAGCACTGATATTGATTAAAATCAATATTTGAGGGGCCAAAAACGTTTTGTCATAGGGCCCAAATTTTCTTGCAGCGCCCTGCTAACATGACACGGTTGATAGAGTAGCAAATTTCTTACTAGCGAAGTGCTCCTTTAATGATATGATTACTGCGGGTACTTGTGTTGAACAGGGCGAAGAGTCACCTCTCCTTCCCTGTCCGACGCCTCTGGCACTACCTGGTCAAACAGGAAGTTCTGCAGGAGACTCTGATCCGTTATATCTTCACCAAGAAGAGAAAACAGAGCGAGGTAAAGAGACTGGTCTATGGCTGCCTGTTTGCTTGTGTGTTGTTTGCCCAACCTCCTTGTCTCACTCACAACTAGCCCCGCCACAGGGATACCCCAGTTTCAGTGCCCTGTCCAGGTGCAGCCATGTAAGGTTTGTGTGAAAAGAAAAGGGGCTACTTAAGAATGCTTGGATTGAATTAGTTTTTTTGTTTTGTTTTTTTCTTTAATTTTCACCCGTCTATTTCTGTCAGGAGAGTGAGCCAGTTCTCTTTATACCTGAGCCAAGTCTGTCGTTATTGTATTTCAAGTATTAATGCTACAGAGATATTGGGCACTGAAACATTTGAACAAAGTCAAACAGATCAAATTGACCCCATCATCATTTATCCAAGTCACAGCACTATGCAAGTGTGTGTGTGTGTGTGTGTGTGTGTGTGTGTGTGTGTGTGTGTGTGTGTGTGTGTGTGTGTGTGTGTGTGTGTGTGTTAAATATTATCAGTTATCAATCACAGACACAAACATAGACAGAATGACCCTGAAGTTATGTGTCAATAAGTAGATCTTTAGGTCCCTTATAGCATGGAAAGATTTGTATGTTAGTTTAGACTGGAAAAGACTGATGTCTGATATTATATAATTGGAATGGTCTACACTAAGCTGCTACGCCCTGACTTCAGGTTGTCCTGAAGCGTATTCAACTCAATGAGGTCAACAACATGGCTTTAATTTTCATGTAAAACTCTTCCATAAAAATGAATGTTCTGTGATTGCTAAATGTGTGTAAATATTAATATTTATGTAATTCCTAATTGAAATTGAATTATAATTTAATTTATAAGGTATTTTATTGCCCAGTGTTACTGCACTACAATGTAGCATTTACAAAAAAATGGCAAATCATAAGCTTTTACCCACCAGGTTAAACTCATAATAACATCTTATTGTTTTCCCTAATGGCAAAACAATATCCATGTAATAGCATGACATTCATCCAAGATCATTTGGAGGTAGCTAAGGATTTGGAGTGCAAGTTTGAAATGCTGCTGCCCCATGACAGTGTTAAATGAAGATGTTTGGAAAGACTGGTCTTCTCTAGGGCACCAGAGGCTTCTCATTGACGACTGCGTGCCGTGCTTGCGTGCAACAACCCTTTTCATTTGACTCTTAATTTCTTCCCCCCATTCCCATGTTTGTTTTTCTTTTGTTGTCCTTTGTGCCCATTTGTGGTTTGTGTTGTGACCTGTGTGTGTTTATGTGTGGCGTGGTGTGCTGTGGGTGTGTTGTGTAGTCTTTAGACGGCCGCGTGGCGGCGGCGGACCACCTCGCACAAAACTGCGTAGCAGGAGCTCGCGGTGCCAGCAAGGTAGTATAAGCTCCCGCCGCGGCAAAAGCAAGCCATGTCTGCAAGCCACTTCCAGCTCTGGGCTTTGGGCTCCTTTCCTTCTAACCGGAGATTCCTTCCCCTTTTTATTTCAGTTTGACTCTCAGACCTCCTCCTCCTCCTCCTCCGTCCTCCTCACCAACCCCTAACCAATCTGCCACCAACGCTTCTCTCCCTAATCACTAACCGGCTAGTGTACTTCCAAATAATGATCATAATAATAATAATCAAGATGTGAAATGATTTTTGAAATGCATCTCACTCCTTTGTGCTCCAACTGTGAAAGATCTTGCGCTGGCCTAAATGTTCAAAGCAAAAGGCGAAAAAAAGTTGCGTCCATTCTTCTTGCAAGGACAGTGCAGTCCACCTTTGTGTTGCATGCTCACTGAGTTGTTTATGTGTTTATGTGAGTGTGTGTATGTGTGTGTGTGTGCGCGAGAAGCTATTGCTCGGCTGTCAGCGGGAGAGAAATGCAGGAGAGGCCCGATTGCTAATGTGCCTGCGCTCTTTTTGCAGGTGGAGGCTGACCTTGGCTATCCAGGCGGCAAGGCAAAGATCGTCCATAAGGAGTCGGACATCATCATGGCTTTTGCCATAAACAAGGTGCAGACTCCTGGGACTTGACTCATATTTTGTTTTTATGCTGAGGTGGGGGAACACGGTCTACTGCAGAAAAGTACTCTTTTAAAAAAACTTCACCATTGGAATGTTTTCAACATGCTTAAAAGTGGGAAAAACACTGAACAACACTGATTTTGTTTTTGTTTATAAACAAGCAGACAACCTTCCCCCTGTTTGTTTTGTTCTTTACAGGCAGGGTTTTCAGTATGGAGAGCTAGTGAACCCCCTCAAATATTTGCTAAAAGTTACAGTGTTGTGTGTACATGTAAATTGAGTTACCATGGCTTACCCCACCTACTGTATGTAGTAGTATGTAGTAGTAAGAGTATGATAAATACTGTACAGGAGTCTGTTTCCCAAAAGCATAGTTGCTAACTAACTAAGTTAGCAACTATGTGAGTTGCAGTGCAATTTCCCATTGACAACTAACTTAGTTGCTAACTGGTTAGCTAACTGGTTAGCAACTATGCTTTTGGGAAACGTACCCCAGGTCACTAATGCCATGTGTGTTTTGTTTGTGTTGTGCCCAGGCCAACATGAATGAGATCGTACTGGCCTCTACTCATGACGTGCAGGAGGTGGACGTGTCCACTCTGCTGGCCGCACAGCCCTACACCTGGATTGGGGAGGACTTTGACAAAGAGTCACGCAGGTCAGTCAGTCAGTCGCCCAAAGCCCAGACTTGTTCACTCAACTCTGTACACTGATCCTTATTGTTTACACTCCAGTTGACACATTCCGTGCCTTGTTGCTACTGCTCCCTGGCATGCCTAGTCGAATTAGTCCAGCTCCCAGATGAGTGGGGAAGAGATGTTGGATTCCAGTTTGACAGCGAGAACAGCTAGCGGCAACAGTGATATAAATCTGGTGCTAAATAAAACATGGATTTTGGATATATGTAGGCATGGGGACATATTATTCTGCTCTGGTAGGAAACATTTGGGTGCATCAGCTTCACCTCACAGCCTTTGGTTTAATACTGTTCTATTATTAAGGGAATACAAAAGAGAAAAGTTCTGTCTAATTGAGAATTGAGCCTAGTAAGAAAACCCAGGTACCCATCCAAGGACTATTATTTCTGTAGAAGATAATAACTGTCTTACTCCCTCAAGTCGCACTGCGGCAAGCGCCAGAATGTCTGCTGCTGAAGCATTGAGCATTTCAGCAAAGCTGAGCTACACATTTTTCATTTCATTTTCCAGCTCCGAAGATGCAGATGTGTTATATTAAAAGAGTTTACATTAATAACTACTGTAGAATATGCATCATGCTCAGCGTGTTTTGACATTTTACATTCTTGATTAAATAAATTCAACAGAATAGGTTTGACCAAAATAAAGCATACTGTCAGTTGTCATGGAGTTTTAAGTACTCTAAGTAAAAACACATGGCTCAAACTCGCATAGCCTGGTGATTCATATTGTACTCTATATAAACTCTGTCAATTAAACAGTTACAAGAAGTATTTCATTACGTATCAATGTAATATGTTTTTTAAACAACTCAAGCACTACAATCTATTCTTTCTGTCATATAATCGTCCAGTTCAGAGGGATGGGTTGACAATGCTGTTGATGAACTGTGATGAACTGTGATGAACTGTTTTAACTGCTGACTCTACTGGTGTCCCCATCTCTAGCTCTGATGACGTCGACTACCGCTCCTCCCACACCAACATCGCCCAGGCCAGCAGCGCAACGCCCTTCGCCCCGCCGCAGATCTCGGCCTCCGCCTCCATGCCCTGGCTGGGTAGCGGGCAGACTAGCATGGGTGCCAGCGTGGTACGTGACTCATCGCATTCAGAACACATTGCTAAAAGCTTGGCAGTGAACTGGAGGCCTGGCCAGAAAGCCAGTAATGAATAATGACAGCATTGGCCCTGTATTGTTGTTTCTAAAGTTAGTGCTACGATAGCATTTTCACTCTGCGTTGCAGAAGCGCATGTCTGCCTGTCTGTCAATTTTAGGGGGTCTGTAATGTCTCCAAGGGTGTAATTGTTATCAGGCACCAGTAGATGGACACACATCACTTTTTAAACTGCACCACTTTTCAAATGACATGCTGTTTGTGAGGAATTTGAACGTTTGGTATGAGGTTTGTAAGAAAGGCTTTCTAGAATTTTCTGTAGAATTTCTTTTTTAGAGGATATATGAGACTGGATAGAGAAAATAAATAAGATAAATAAGAGAGAACTTTAAACAGCCTACTAAACCATACAGACCTGTGCATGGGCCTCTGTATAGAGCACGTCTGCACCCCATCCCACACCGACCTCGACCCAGGAATAGACCCATGTGTATATTTGTTTTAGTTTCTTATCACAATAACAGCAGCAATAAATCTCCGTCTAAACAGTCCCATTGATGAGTCTAAGTTGAGTGAGATTAGTGGGCTCTGTGTTTGTATTGAAGCCAAGAGAAATGATAAACATGCGATAAGGCCAGCCATCGGCAGCCCAAGGTAGAGAACTGCGTCATCCAGCCAGTTCCCAGGTCCTCTACGGTCTGAGGCCCCCACTCACAAGAACCACCACCTGATGTTTTGCCTGAGAAGGCATTACGGTCTGGTTAACCTACAAAAGTGTTTTCAAATCAATCTCTGAAATTCTACAGCTACATATTTTTACAATTGGCAATGAAAGTCTAATAACCATGAAAACTCTGATGTATCTTTATGTGACCAATTTTTCTTTCTTTTTTTATTTGTGCTTTCCACAGATAATGAAAAGGAACCTGAATAATGTGAAGAGAATGACATCCCATCCCATATATCAGTATTGTACGTTTCTAAATATTTTTTTCTTTAACATGTTTTCATTAACATACACCAGAGAGTATCAAGAAGACTGATATCCTCAAATTATATCAGGACCCAAGGAGTCTTAAGTTTGTGTGTGTGTGTGTGTGTGTGTGTGTGTGTGTGTGTGTGTGTGTGTGTGTGTGTGTGTGTGTGTGTGTGTGTGTGTGTGTGTGTGTGTCTCAGACATGACAGGAGCTCAAGACGGGAGTGTGCGCATGTTTGAGTGGAACAGACCACAGCAGCTCATCTGCTTCCGGCAGGCCGGCAACGCCAGAGTCACACGACTCTATTTCAACTCCCAGGGCAATAAGGTAGAGCTCCTCACTGCAGTAGAGGAAGTTTTGCTAAGATTTGCTAAAACTTTTTTTGTAATTTATTATTCCTACTGTTTTTTGTTTTTTTTCCATTTTTAAATAAATGTTTTTTTAAAGAGTACACTCTTTGTGTGTGTGTGTGTGTGTGTGTGTGTGTGTGTGTGTGTGTAGTGTGGCGTTGCCGACGGGGAGGGCTTCCTGAGCCTCTGGCAGGTCAACCAAACCTCATCTAACCCCAAACCTTACTTGGTGAGTCACGAAGGCAGAAGACAGGATATTGCTAATTTAAAATCACTGGTGCAAGTCGAAGCACTTTTCCTTTTCTATAGAGGCTACACACATCAGCTTCAGTTGGCATGGTGAATTAATTTTCCTGTTCTCTTTTGTGCTTCCTTCCTCTTTGTTTCTGCCCCCCCCTCCTTCCTTCTCTCTCTCTCTCTCTCTCTCTCTCTCTCTCTCTCTCTCTCTCTCTCTCTCTCTCTCTCTCTCTCTCTCTCTCTCTCTCTCTCTCTCTCTCTCATATATCTCTCATCTCTCTGCTCACAGAGCTGGCAGTGCCATAGTAAAACCTGTGGTGACTTTGCCTTTATAACTTCTTCCAGTCTCATTGCCACAGCTGGGCAATCCAATGACAGCAGGTCAGTGTCACTCAAGCAGGAAATGATCCCACATAAAGACGCTTCTTCTTAATGACATCGGCATTAAATAAATGCTGAACTCTGTGATCCTTTAGAGGGATTATCACCTTGGTTCCTTTTTGGGGGGTAAAATGTTACTACTTTATGTATGAAAAGTTATTTCTGTAATACTGAAATAATGTGTTTGTTTGTTTTGTAGAAATGTATGCTTATGGCATAAAATAAATGCCGAACTCTGTGATCCTTTAGAGGGATTATCACCGTGGTTCTTTTTTGGGGGGTAAAATGTTACTACTTTATGTATGAAAAGTAAAAGTAAAAATTGTTTTGTTTGTTTTGTAGAAATGTATGCTTATGGGACACACTGATTTCGCCCAGTAATACCATGGTGCACGGTAAGCTTGAGCAGCTGCACTTAAAATCTCAAACATTTATTTGTATGTATTTATTTAATGATGCATAGTATACTTATTTGCAATTTTGGTATAACATTAGCTTATTTATTGTGTCAGAGTTAATGTTTAAATGAAGACATGGAAAGTTCTGGATAGATCCTTTTTTTGAATATGTTTACTCTATAACTACATCTCTTCCTCATCTTTAAGACTGGCTGTGAGTTTGCATTTTGTAGTGTCTCACTCCTCACCTGCATTAGTGTGTTATGCAAATGGACACAGCTTGCTTTATGCAGCTTGCATGAGTGCATTGCATACTCTGAGTCTCTGAGTCATGTGTCCATATTGATTTGATGGAAGACATTGACTTGTGTTTTCTAAATGTTTTGGGCCAGCCTTCCCTTGCCATGACAATGGGGCCACAGTGCTGCAGTACGCACCCAAGCAGCAGCTCATCATCTCTGGGGGCGCAAGGGCTTTGTGTGCATCTTTGACATCCGGCAGAGGCAGCTGCTGCACACCTTCCAGGCCCACGACTCGGCCATCAAGGCCCTGGCCATGGACTCCACTGAGGACTTCTTTGTCACCGGCTCTGCTGAGGGCAACATGAAGGTGACCACAGCCAGACACGTCTAGCATTTATATGTTTAAATACAGTTTTATGCTGAAGAGGCTAATCTTTACAACCAGAGGTGTAGTGGGTGTTGGACCGAGGGGTATGGAGTCCCCCCACTTCTCGAAACAGATAATTTATGTAGGCTATTACTCGCATGTTAACATTAGGCATTCCATTTATAACATAGTATTGCGCACCCCACTAAAAAAATGTCCACAACACCTCTGTGTGTGTTTTTTTTGTGTGTGCACGTAATACAGTTCGTGGATCTAGAAAGTCCACTGACTTTGTGTATGTGTTAAGTATCTGTACCACTTTGGGATGTTGGTTTGTTTCTCTCTCTCTTTTTTTTTTGTCCAATCACTGTTTGTGTTTGTGTGTTCTGCTTTGTGTTTCAGGTGTGGAAGCTGACGGGTCATGGCTTGATGCACTCCTTCAGCACTGAGCATGCCAAGCAGTCCATCTTCCGCAACATCGGCGCCGGAGTGATGCAGATCGAGACCTGCCCAGGGAACCGCATCTTCACCTGTGGCGCGGACGGCACTCTCAAAATGAGAGTCCTCCCAGATCGCTACAACATACCGGCTAGTATATTCGATATCCTGTAAATTGTAACAGTGGTGTGGTGGTAACCAAGAAAGGGATAAACACAAAAGTGATGGAGCTTTTTTGGGCAGCAAACTGTACGTTTCCTTAGCCATGGATCGTAATAAAGTGAGTCACGCTGCAAAATATATTTTCCAAAGGCTGAAACACATAAGCAAAGGTCACATTTACTTGATTTAAAAAAAAAAGAAGAAAAATAATAGATTTACTGTAATTTTAAGAAGCCGACATTGTTCCCTGAAAATCTCTGATAGAGTGTGTCTATAGGAAAGCTATGCATGTACTGTACTCGTAAAAGCGGTGCATACACGGGTTTATTGATAGTGCTCTGTAAAAGTGCTCAAAGCAAAAATTTTTGTGTGTATCTGTCGTCATTTTGTGCCCACGGCTGAAAACTCTTAGCATCTTACCAGCACTGTGGTTTCTATATTACGTCAGTGGTTTCCAGTGTGACTCGAGTTGTCGGATCTGCGTTTTATTTCCTCCTCGTCCTTCCGTTCCCATTGGCTGCTCACATTGCACAGTTGTACGGCACATAACCCTCGTGGGCCCAGGCCGCTCGCGCAGGCCTGCGGCTCACAGTGAAAAAGAAACCTGTTAGCTCATGTCTTTGCGCCACTGCAGCTGTTGTCACTGATGGCCCTGCACTGAGTGGCGGCTTCACTGCAAAACATTCCATTCGAGTGATGAAGTGAGGTTCACGTGACTGTGATTTGAAAATGGTTCATCTGTATGTCTTGTTTTCTCCTGGCTGCACTGAAGTACTCGATTTGACCAGAAACACTTTGTTTCAGTTTGTTCCATTTTGCACAAAAAAGTATTTAATGTTCACTTATGTTCACTGTTTTTTTGTATTATTTGCCCGTTCATTCCTTTACAGACTGCTGTATTTATATTTATACTTATTGCCTTTACATTAGCAATGTAAGGTCTTATGTTTAGCTATCTGGGACAGTACAGCTTAAGTTGCTGTTTTATTTATTGTTTTATTGTTTTATTTGTCTTTTGTTTGTTGGTTTGTTTGTTTTTTTTTAAAACGTTTCAAACATAAATTAATATTTGCACTCAAATCTGGAGACACTATAAATTTAAATTTAATTTAAAAAAGAAAATGAAAATGCTATTCTAGAGGAAACTGTTATATACAAATGAATGTCTGGCTTCATTTGGCCAAGTAGTAAAAAAAAAAAGTTTAAAAAATAGTTTTAATAAATATATAAATATATATAAATGAACTAATACCATAGCTTGTACAAACACAAATGCTCTTAGTTTATTTTTGGTTGTCATACCAGCTGGACTAGTTGTACTTTGGTTAAATGTATGTGGTATTTATTAAAACATATTTGTGTTTCTGTCACACCCCCTCTGCGCCATGTCTACTGTATGTACTGAAGTGTTCAACCAATGGTCCTTTTACTTGCTGTCTGTTGTGTATTTATTGAAGCAGAATATTCTCTGTGTATGAGGGAACACTAGCGAAGCAAAGCACTCTTGAAAACTGGAGGAACAGGTAGTTTTATCATTACCTTTGTAAGTCGAATAAATTCTTTTTATTTCAAGAGCTATGCTTTCTTTAAGCGTCACTTCACTTTTTAGGTTATTAGAACTTTATTTTAGAAGATCGCTCCCTTATCTATAGAGACATCTGACGTAAGACGTAAGTGTTATTTTTTTCTTTTCTGTGTCATTGAAGATATATAAACAATAACTAAATGATAATAACTACATAATAACTAAAACATTTCAAGAAGAATATTGTGGTCCCCACTAGTTCTTGTAAAATATTCTATAAAGAAATCAGAAACCCACATCAGTATGTTGTTTGTCCAAATCACATAATTTAATACTATACTTGAACACTGTCAGGACTGGCAAATCCAGTGTAGGAGAAGAGAGGGCAGCATTTCAGGAATAAAACAAAAAACAAACAAACAAAAAAGAAAACAATAGAAGCATATCATACAAATGTGCTGTAAAAAAAAAAAAAAACACTACATGTCTACAGTGCACAGATACACTCTTCAACAAATCTTCAGTCTAGCACAAAGATCATGATAGGGTCAAAACATGTTTAAATGCATTCCAAAACATTACTCTGCCATCACAGACAGTGGTACATCATATTTATTCATGACAAGAATGGAGTTCCTTTTGAGTTCCTTTTCCCCATTCTCATACTGTATAATCAGTCATCAGAGAGAAAATGCACTTTGTATGATTTCACATAAGTGCTGTCCCAGACGTACAGAAGTTTCTCTTGAGGCATGTACGACAGCATGGCCAAAATGCCAGCCGGCGATCTGAAATCGAAACTGACGTTCACAGGCTTACCCTTCAGTAGATCGAAGGCGTAGGCCACCCTGCTGTCTTTGGTGTCTGTGACATAGAGAACGCCGCATGCAATGAAGGCATTTCCAGCCTTGGTGCGAGGGTAGCTGGTGTTGACGTACGCCGAGACTGAGAAGGTTTTCTCATCGAGCTGAGCCACCATGATGGTGTCGTCGATGCTGGAGGCAAAGATGAGCCACAGGCCATTCTCATCTGCTGCCAACTTGAAGTAAGTCTTGGAGTTGAACAACAGGTAAGCCAGATTGTGGTACAGTGCATTTTCAATGGCCAAGGTGTGTAACCTCTTGGGCTCAAGCTCATATCTGCCAAAGAGAAAATTGGATATTAAATCAATAAATCATAAAAAGAAAAAATATATATTTATTTTTATATATCGACACGAGGAGGGGATGGAATGACAAAACTTACTTAGCAATTTTGAAAGTGCCAGCAATGTTGTAATATATTGAACCACCATGTACAATGTGACCACAGCCTTGAAAGAATTTCCCAACATCGATGTTATCACTGCTACTGTTCTGGAAGGCTGCAATGTTCTTGTATGCCCGCATAGTTCGACCTAAATAGAAGAGACTCAAGTGAACATTCTGCATATCTGAGGAGGAGGGCAAAAACAATGGCTTACTAGAGAACACTGCCATCAGACCGAATTCTACGAATACAAAGAATTATCTGTTTTTCTCATTAGTGCTATGTCAACAGTGTGTGTTTGATGTAGCGGGCTGGTGGGTTGTAAATCGTCATGTCAATCTCATATTCATCAATCAATACCAGAAAAGTGGTCTGCCACCCAGATTCGTTGATCGTCAGGCTTAGCTGTGTCTCTCATCCACGTTCCAAATGTGCTCCACATCTTGACTATGGTCTCTGGTTTGCCAAGTGCTCTTATGACGCAATCTGTTTCACACATAGAAACCTGTCAGCAAACCGTTTTTTCTCCTAATCTCAAATGTTCTCAATCTCAATCTCAAATTATTACCTTTCTTCTTCACTGCTGATTCCTTTCCTTTTCCTCCCTCTTTGCCAGTCGAGTCGTTCGGAATTGCATGGAGTAATCCTGGAGTGGGAATGAGACGGAATTGTAGTAATCACTCTAATTTACATTATTACAGGTAGTTGTAAGCAGGTGAACTCTCATTTGGAAGGAGATGGACAGGACAGACAAGATGGCGTCCTTGACAGTCACAGATAGAAGAAGTTAGAACTAGAAAAGCGCTCAGAGAGCACAGACCTCCGCCAAGACAATGTGGTCACAGAAGGTGTTCTGGATCACCGATCGCCACCAAAATCGAAACAGTTCTTTCTTGTCTCAATACACACATTGCCCGAACATTTCATCCAAAACCGTGCAGTATTTTTTGAGTTATGTTGTACACAGACAGACACACGCCGGTGAAAACATGACCTCATTGGCGGAGGTAATTAGATTGCAAGTGCAGAGGTTATCAGACTCCTCTGAGAGGAAAATCCTCCAAGTCCAAAACCTTAAGCTACTGTATGTACCAACCCATAGATTTCTGAGCTGCGTGATGGTGAGCGCGGTGGGTTCTGTTCCTGGAGGGTCCTTGAGGGCCTGGAGGACCGGGGGGTCCGACTGGGCCAGGTGGTCCTGGAGGGCCAGGTGGGCCTGGTGGACCTACAGTACCAAACATAACAGAGCAGACTCAGGTCATTCTCCACACTAATACAACAAGGGCTCAGCTGTGAGTGGTGTAGTGTAAAGGGACTAGTCCTGCCTGACCTTCTAGAAGGACGTCATTGGAGGCCTCTACTGGTTCTCCAGGTGGGCCTGGGTCCCCTTTGTCTCCCTTCTCTCCTGGATCTCCTTTCTCACCATCAGGACCTGAGAGATGAGCAGAGGATTTGGAACTGTTTACAAAGACCTTGTTGGGAAATACTTTATAGGTGTCTACATAAGAATGACATGAGTATGTCATTACCCATGACATGACCACGCGTATCATGAACACCAATGCCACTTTTTAAATATTTGTTATTGTTGTCGTTAAGTGTCACTCAGTTTTTGTGATGCAAAGTTGACACTCTTTGGGTGTAGACATTGCAAAATCCGTATGACGCTTCGCAACAACAGTCATAAATTTATGGCATGTCATGTTAATGGACAGGCTCACCTCATTCTTATGTAGACACCTTCAAATAAAGTGCTGTCATGACATGATGTTTTAATTTAGCAGTTTTGCAACTCTGAGGACTGTTTGTACATATTGTTTCTAAGCCAAACAGCGAAAGGCAATTTAGTTACAAAGCACAAAATGATGCACTTGAAGCTAATGGTTAGAATTTCTGGTGAAATTATTAGAATTGGTCACAAAAATGTAGAAATTGAGAACATGTTTAAGCTCTCATAACAGTTTCATCTGAACAGTCTTCTTTTTAGCCAAGAAGTGACATCACAGATTGGAATTCTTTCCAGCTTTTGAAATTGCGGTTAAATTGTGTGCATAACTAAAATAATAGCACACTTATCAGTACAGAACATCAGTTACAAAAGAAAATTACAGGAATTTCCAGTGGTTTGTAAGAAGTGGTCCAGTAAAGGATGAATAATGTCTTTCATGACTAACCCAGAAGAGGTCTCAGACAATGTGGGAAGGCCGTTAAGTGCTCTTTGGAGAGCGGACGGAAGTGGTGCTGGAAACCACAGTTATGAATGCCATGCTCTACTGATGAGGGCATTCTTCATGACCTCCCCGTTTAGTCTTTTTCACACTAGGCTACGCGCGTGTGAATGCTCAAGCCCACTGCAAGTGCAGCACGCCGTCGGATCAGATCAGGGGAAATCGGAGCAGAGTGTGCTGGCTAGTCAGTGCACTGCAGACTGACTGTCAGGGATCTCCATAGACAGACTGACTCACTGACTGAAGGAGGCCAGGGTGCTCTTACTTAAGTGAGGCACTGGGGCCCTGTCCTGAAGCCTGCCCATCATTTCTGCTTCACCTCTTCCAGGGGCTAATGCAGAGTGAGTGAGAGAGAGAGAGAGAGAGAGAGAGAGAGAGAGAGAGAGAGAGAGAGAGAGAGAGAGAGAGAGAGAGAGAGAGAGAGCACTCTCTGCTGATGGATGCCTGACCTCTTTTCCCTCGTCTCCCATCCACCCCTGGCTCTCCTTTAGCTCCATCTGTCCCATTGTAACCAGGCATCCCGTCCACGCCGGGCAAACCTGTAATGCACAACATGAGTTTAAAAGAGCAGCTAATGGAACAATTCTATACAGTTATTTGGAATATGTCTCCTGGTCATTTCTCCACTTTTGTCTGAGTGAATGTCTTACCTGGTGGTCCTGGTGGCCCTACAAGACGAAAAATCCAAAGCAATGTTAGAATTCATTTTTGATTACATAAAATGTATATATCCAACTCTGCCCAAACAAATAATTACGTCTGTTTGAAAACATACAGTACAGTACTTTAATTTGTACTGCATATATACGGTATATACTGTATACGCAATTACCCCTTAAGCATTAAAACATACAGTAGAGTACTTTAATTTGTACTGCATATATACGGTATATACTGTATACGCAATTACCCCTTAAGCATTAAAACATACAGTACAGTACTTTAATTTGTACTGCATATATACGGTATATACTGTATACGCAATTACCCCTTAAGCATTAAAACATACAGTACAGTACTTTAATTTGTACTGCATATATACGGTATATACTGTATCTGCAATTACCCCTTAAGCAGATTCCTTTAGTGCTGTTGCAGAGGTCTAGTAGCACTTTCACCTGCAAGAAAAAATACAAATCATAAAGATTAGCCTACAGTTGTTGTTCAGATTCGAGAGGTTAAGAGTGAGTGATGTTTGTGGAAGAGTAGATTTGAGACATGTAGTAGATAATAGCAACAGCTGATCATGCTACAATATTGTGTGTACTCACAGGTTAGAGTTTCAGTTTCTTGCTATACCATTTATTCATTTATTAATTTAGCATAGCCACTTAAATTGATTAATTTTATATATTCCTGGAGGAATGTGGTTTTCTAAATACTAAGATACCAATAGAGATGCTTTCAACAAAATACAGACTATGACCGGGATTAATAAAAGAAATGAGTTAAAATATATTTTTACCCATCTTGCCATACACCATCAACTATTTGTGTTATATAATCTCTTTCCACACATGGCTGCACAGTTTCATGCCAGAGATGACACTACACTCTTCAGGAACAAACTGTATCATGAGTAAAGAATTACATTTTGCCCCTGGCAAATATTAGGGTAATTAGAGTGTCAATCTAGTCAAGCTAATTTGTTAGGAATGGTCATATAGTAACACTCAACGTGGAGCAACAGTACTGCTATCAATCTCAATGTCAGCTGTCAATGTGTATTATTAGTAGTAGTATTATTAATATAATTATGATGATCATTATTATAGTACTAGATGTAACTGTATTGTTGTTTTGTTGATGAAGAATAGTACTTGACTGATTTTTTTTTTTTTTTTTGGATAAATATACTGAAGTATGATCAGTAATCTACATATTTGAATTTAGACGACCAACAAATAAATGGACAGCTGAGCAATGAAAATCATCAAACAGGGCATCTGTCTTACTGGCACCATGGAGTAGGTCATCATCATCATCATATCCCCCTGCTGCTCGGCTCTGTGGGTCGCCTGTCCATGGTGGCCCTCCTGCGTGGCGTGGAGCAGCTCCTTCTGAGCGTGATGCAGCTCCTCCTGAGCGTGGTGCAGCTCCTGAGCGTGGTGCAGCTCCTGGCTCCTCTTGTTGCGGGAGCTCTGAGACGGCTCACCTCGGTCCTCAGGGCCTCTGACCTGAGTCAGGAACTCCACCACGGAGCTCTCGGAGATCTCTCGCAGCTGACCCTCCAGTAGGGCCACTCGGGCAGCCAGCTGAGTTTGCTGGACCAAGAGGATGAAAAGCCCTCCTGAGTTGAGCAGGGTCAGCACGCAGGTGCCGTACACCAGAATCTGTACCATCCACGGCAGCTTGTGGCTGCTGAGCTTCATGCTTGTTCTTCTTGTCGCCGTGTCCGGGAGCGCCGTTAGCATCAGTGCTGCTGTGGTGAGCGCCTATCCTCAAAAGTTTGTGTTTGTATCCACACTCCTTTGTCCCGGCGAAAAAGAACCTGCTCCGAGCAGTTATCGCAGTGACCAGAATGGATAAATGCTGCCCTTGTTTGGTCCGAAGTCAAACAGACTTGGCATTGCTGTCTGGAGCTGCCTGAGAAGAACCCCCTGCTTGTGCAGTCACCTGATTTATATGCGGTTGTGCCCATTCTTTGGTGGGTAACTGTGGCCCGTCTATGACATAATTCATATGAACAGAGCAGTTGCTGATGTGGAAGGGTTAGGGGGGGTGGAGACCAAGGGCAAATGTTGAATGTTGTTGTTCACACTGTTTTTCTCTGTGTCTGTCACTTGGATTTACATCAAAAAGCAATATGGTTCTCATCTTTTGAAACTCCCAAATCATTTCCTGTTGCTCTGTAATCCAGGAATGTAAAAATTAATTACGAAACAGACATATTAAAAAACAACAACAACAACAATCAAATGGCATTACCAATGTGTAAAGATCTACCCTACTTTCAGGAAATAAAATGAAATGAAATGAAATAAATTGAAAAAACACTTTTTAATCATGACACAGTATGATAACATGAGTAAAATCAAGGGAGCACTGAATACGTCAAAGAAGTAATGAATGTATGCTTTAGAAAAATCACAAAATAAGAATCCATAAATTTGAATTAAATCAACATAACATTTAAATCGGAAATATCTTCAGACATTTAAATGCACCATTGTTTCAGCATTTGACTGTACTCATTTTGCCCTGCTGGGACCAGACCTCTCCCTGTGTACAGTAGCCGGCAGCTATAGGTCACTCACTGCCAAGCATCAGCACACACCCCTGCCTGCTGCTGCTGCTGTGTCTGAGGAGAGCCTTGTGGCAAAGTGACTGACAGCACTGGCACTGGGACAGTCTCTGGCTCTTAGGCTAGGGCTACACCGGATGCGTTAAGTTAAGTGTTAAGTCAAGTTCCATCAAAAATACATTGAAATGAATGGTGAATAGAATTTAGAATGTTGACTGTTTTGCCGCGTCTGGTGTAGCCACTTCCATTGTTTATAATGGTAATAGTTACGGCAGATAAGTCTTTGACTTGACGCATCCAGTGTAGCCTCCCTGTAAGGCTTGGCTAAAGGAAATCTCCCTGGGGGGCGTCTATTCAAAAAGCAGTGGTCCACTGGCCTCTCACCCGAAGCTACTGTTCCTCTGGACTGCTGAGCTTTTAGCCTGTGTAGTGGTAAGGGTGCCGGTCAGCGCTCTCAGCCAGACATTGTGCAGTCTTTATGTATCTCCAGCCATGTGCAGCCCATGCATCCATTAGTGCTGGATGAAAAGGCTTTCTGTAATATGGATACTACAGCAGGTTTCCCTGCTGTGCCATTGGCCTGCATTACATGCAAATAGAGAGCCAAATATGTTGACAAAGTGAAAGATATGTCATTGTCTTCCTAACGGATAAATTAAAAATTATGAAAATAAATTAAATGTGATAGATTTAAGTCTGCAAGACAAAACTAATTAAGAAAGTACAAGATGAGAAATACACTGAAATAGAAATTAAGAAAGTACAAGATGAGGAATACACTGAAAAGAAAATGTCTTTCATCTTAACTTCCTTAAGGTCACCCAGCTAATTAAAATCGTTACCATTAGCTGTAAGGTTGGAAAATGTCAAGTAAACACTTCCAAGTTTGAAGATGGTGGGAACAGGAAGCATGGAAGTGACCAGGAAGGCCTGCACGCCTAACACACAGTACACTGAACATGTGAATGAAATCAATTCTGGTCCTGGTGTCCTGAGAAAACAGAGGGAGGGAGGATGCTTTGGCAGAGTGTTTTGGTGAGGAACACTGCACTCTTTCTCCAACCCTGCTGGCACATGTTGTGTGAAGGAACCTTGCAGCCACCTACTCTGCTTGTACTGCAGATGGCTGAGCAGCTGGCTGGGTTTTCATTCCGCCAGGCGCTGACCCGACCGCCAGCTAAAACATCTCTGGACACTGCGGGAGGCAGCGGGCCGGGTCAGTGGGTGTCCGGGAAAGTGACGCATCAGAGACTGGACACTCGTCACCTTTTTAGTCCAATCTGCAGAGGCGGGATAAGTAGGAAGCCCGACCCGAGTCCAAAGGCTGCCTTTTTCCCAGAGAATGCACCCGCTACATTCGCTGAACTCTGACATGGTAACACACATGCTGTTCAATACTCCACACAAGGATGGAGTTATTTTAAAACCATTTCGATCTTTTTCGTCTTTTTTTTTTGCCTTTTTTTGGCAAATTCTTTATACATGTATCTCAAACATGTAAACCTTATTCTTTATAGTTTTTTTTTTTTTGGATTGTAAAAAATCCTTATGAAAGCACTTATATCACTCACACTGCTACAGTGAGAGTCTTCTATTCATCTTGTCACGATCATGGCAGTACTCTAAATGATGAATCTGAGTTCAACTTGAGAGCGACAAACAGAAGCTGTATTCATGTACCTTTTTCATGTTATCCCGTCTCTTCCAGCAACTTAAAAAAAAATCTAAAAATGTATAAGACAGGGGTTCACTCTGGTCCCCTTTCATATCTAAAGAATGGCTTTCTTTAGACCCAATAAAAGCTACTGTAAGCCTAATGCTTTAGCTATTTTGTGGTAGGCCTAATAGAACTCAAAAGAAAGGGATCATTCAGTGGTCTGACAAAAAGTGTCAGACCTCTACAACATTTTTTTTAAATCCCGGGATAGTATACAGTATGATGAAACAAGAAAGAAATCATGAACCACATAACAAAACCTAACTGCTGTGGATGTGTAATGCAATGTCTCACAGTAAAACAACAGAAAAACCTCCATTATTTAGATAGAGACAAGGTTACGTTAACATGAGTCAATGATTCAAAAAATGATTTCATTGGGCATTCTGAGTGGGAGGTCTCACAGAAAGTCCTAGAATTCCACCGCAGCTCAATCATGAAAATGACAGCTCATTTCAGAAGATGTAATTATACAGACGGCATTGCCCAAGCTGCTGGACTCTACATGTATAAAGATCCCCATTGGATTCCATCAGATTCCTTCATGGAGAGTGTGGGCGTTAAGTGAATTCACAGAGTCCTTTTATCCACATTTTCTGGCAACAAAGGGCCCTCTGACAACACAAAAGTTCTTTGACATGAATACTATGAGCAATGTCTGTTCTTGTGTGCAAAGAGAAAGATGACTTTGGTTTTATCTCAATTTAGGTAAAAAGGCCAAAAGACAAAATTGAAACAAAGGTTGTGGCAGAAACGTACGTCCACACAAGGACATGAAATTTTCAACAGCATTTAAAACATCTTGATGGTAAATCTAAAAGGAAAAAACTTGCTAATCAACAAGATAATTCTGGTCAACATCAACCACCGATCAGACATCAAAAAGCACCCAACAAGCAACCATTGCGGTCAACATCAACCACCAATCAGACATCAAAAGGCATACGATAAGCAACCATTCCAAAAATCACTAAATGTCTGGCCTGCTCCCAGATGGTACCAATCAACCCTCAAGGCTCAAGGACTATCTAATCATTTATTGTGAAATAGTAAAGAGGAAAATGTTTCTAACTCAGTCTTTGTTAGTGGTGCAAAAATAAGAATAATAAATAGGGTAGATAGATATTGTCGGTAACTTTTTTTCACTTTGTTGGTTAAAACAGGCAGGGGAGCTTGCCTCTCATCTTTAGCACAATGTGACCAATCAGGACACAAGTGAAACACAGAGACTGAGAAATTTGCATTTGGTAATGTTCAAACCTGCCACCAGCTGGTGAACATCGAAATGATATGAAATTCCAAGAACTAGTAGTATCACATCAGATGGAAAACACATAGATGGGGGAAAGACCCTTTTTGTTTGTAGAACTTTACATTCCGACAAGGCATTCTTTGATAAAGGCAGAAGCACTTCCTTTACATTTAAAAAAGAATGGGATATTCAAAAGCAAGTGAAGAAATCTCCAATCTGATTTTGTTTGCCATGCCACAGAATATTAAGGAATATGGTTAGGAATGGCTGAAAAAAACACCCTTTACAGTGTGTGAGGGAAGACTTTTGTGGTCGAGAATTTTTGTTTAACAATAACAATCCAACTATGATTATGACTAATAATAGTATGCAAAAATTCATAAATAGAAAAAAAAAATGAAATATGCATGCTACATTGCAGCTTTGACAGTGAGTGCATTTCGACATGTTTAGTTTAGTTTAGGTTTATTTCTTTACATCGACCATGTACAAATGCATTTATCACTTAAGAGAGAGAAGATACATTGCACGAGATTTAGCAGCTTGCTAATTTCCATCCGCAGTCCCTGAGCAGGTAGGCATTCTTGGCTCTCTGTCTCTTCTCCTGTCCTATGTCCACCCCAATCAGATCAGACACTATATCCTATATCTATGGTCAGGAATCAAAAGAAAGAGGGTGGCTTTGGAAACTCCACAGCAATGTTCTCAAGGACATGAGAAGTTGGAGAGGAATCAGAGGCAAGGCTATCCTGGGTTTGTTTGATATGTTCCTCTGTTGTTTTGACTTGGGCATTATCCTGATCTAACCCCTCTCTGTGTCTTCAGTATAAAAGCCTGCCTGCTTCAAAACTGTGCCACTTTAAGGGCATCGAAATCTACAGGCTGTTGCAGGGACCTGCTGGTTACTATTACAAACAGTTAAAATGTTATCCGATCTGTTACAGCCTTGTATCCATCAGCTGCATATGGACCAGATGATGGCCGAGCTGTGGTTCAGTGGGCCAGTCAACGCGACAAACAGCCTGCCTGACAACGTGTCTGGGACTACAGCCGCACTGCTCCTCATGCTCTGCCTGCTGGTGGCTTTCCTCAGCTTGAATGAGAAGTCCTCTGTGCCAGGTCAGTACCAGAGACCACAGCAATCACTTTTCTGTTTCTGTCATTTGGTCTTGAATTGCTCTCTCTCTCTCTCTCTCTCTCTCTCTCTCTCTCTCTCTCTCTCTCTCTCTCTCTCGCTCTCTCTCTCTCTCTCTCTGCTCTCTCTCTCTCTCTCTCTCTCTCTCTCTCTCTCTCTCTCTCTCTCTCCCTCTCAATGTCTCTCTCTCTCTCTCTTTTTTTTCTCATCGCCTGATGTGGTATTTTTCTTGATGTAGTAATGAATATGGACTAAAAAGGGGTATTTACAATTTCTTAATAACGTATTTCAAACGTTTAAACGTCATCCATTCACGTCTCAAGCAAATTGTGATTTGTACCCTACAGGACCCTCATTTTATCTGGGCTTGGGACCTCTGTTGTCTTACTGCCGCTTCCTCTGGACAGGGATTGGAACAGCAAGCAACTTTTACAATGAAAAATATGGAGATATTGCCAGAGTGTGGATAAATGGAGAGGAAACTCTAATCCTGAGCAGGTAAGAGAAACCGAGCTACAGTACACTTGCGTTTGATACTGTTTAAAACATGTAGGAAGAACATACTGTGCAGCATTCATGTGTCTATTGTGTGTTGTTGCATTTTTGTTCTTGTTTGCAAAAAAAAAAAAAAAAACTGAAGCAAACCTTGAGCATTCTGAAACTCTGATCTGAAACCTAATAAAAAATTTCACATATTAATATTGTGCGCCAGGTCGTCTGCTGTGTACCATGTCCTGAAGCAGTCCAAATACATCTCAAGGTTTGGAAGCAAACAGGGGCTGCAATGTATAGGGATGGATGGCAGAGGGATCATCTTTAACTCTAATGTTGCTCTCTGGAAGAAGGTCCGAACCTTCTTTGCTAAAGGTAAATTCATTAAAATCATGCACTTACATAATGATTATCCTTTCACTCCCGGTGGCACGTTGTGACTTTGATGGTGGCTTTTTTAGCTCTGACGGGTCCGGGGCTGCAGAAGACTCTTGAGATTTGCACGTCCTCCACCAACAAACAGCTGGAGCAGCTGCAGGAGCTGACCGGTCCGGAGGGTCGCGTGGACGTGCTGAACCTTCTGCGCTGCATCGTGGTGGACATCTCCAACAGACTCTTCCTAGGAGTCCCATTCGATGGTCAGTTAGTCACTATGCATTGTGCTGCCAACAATACTATGACAATAATATTGATTTGTAAGAGCTATGCAAAAAATAATGAAATCATTCATTAAAATAATTATATATTTTTGTTTTGTTTACAACTGAAGTGGGGTGATTGGTCTTTAAACATTTTTTTTTTTTTGTCTTTCAGAAAAAGAGCTCCTTTCCAAAATTCAGAAGTATTTTGACACCTGGCAGACGGTGTTGATCAAGCCTGACATCTACTTCAAGTTGGAATGGCTTCACAATAAACACAAGAAAGCAGCGTGAGTAGTCACCTCTACTTGACTCCACTTACAAGCTGATGATACTGCCAGAGAGCTGTCTCAACACTAGTATTTCAGATGAGTTTATAATCAAGTGTTTTATTTGTTGACTTTACATTTTAGTCAGGAACTTCAAGACACAATTGAGAGCCTTATTGAAGAGAAACGGACCATGTTGCGCTCAGCTGAGAAACTGGACAACATTGACTTCACTACAGATTTGATATTTGCCCAGGTCAGACATTTTTTTTTTCTTTGAGTGATTGCTATTTTGATGTTGCACAGCATATTACAGACACACAGTTTTGAGGATTTGTGATTGAATACAAGTTTGTTACCTGTATCCCCTGTGAATAAGAAGTCCCTTATTCTTACCTGAGATCTTTTCCTTTGTGTGTGTGTGTGTGTTTTTTCTTCAGAACCACGGAGAGCTGACGGCAGAGAATGTTCGGCAGTGTGTGCTGGAGATGGTCATTGCTGCTCCAGACACCTTGTCCATTAGCCTCTTCTTCATGCTATTGCTCCTCAAGCAACATCCTAAAGTGGAAGACAAAATTCTGGATGAGCTGGATACTGTGATTGGTAAATTAAGTTGATGTTTAAACAACGTTGTTTGTTAATGGTCAGAGAAAAAAAAAAATGCTTTCAGAGTGACAACTGTTAAATTGTTTTGTTATAGTGACAATTTTTAATTTTGAAACACTATAATTGTCACTATAAGAAAAGTCATTCAATTACATGTAATTACAATATCTTTTTATTGTTTTGTGTACTGCAGGTGATAAGCCTGTTCGCCATGCTGACCTTCCGAAGCTGACAGTGCTGGAGAACTTCATTAATGAGTCCTTGAGGTTCCACCCAGTGGTTGACTTCACCATGCGCAGGGCACTGGCTGATGATGTCATTGAAGGCTACAAGGTCTCCAAAGGGACCAACATCATTCTCAACGTAGGCCGCATGCACAAGACAGAGTTCTTCCTGAAACCAAATGAATTTAGTCTGGACAACTTTGAGAAAAATGTAAGTATGAAATATCTCTCAGAAATACTAGGTCATTATTACAATATTGCTGCTTTGCGATAAAGACACTTGGGATTACACCCAAGAGGACTTGTTCTACTTTAAGAAAAACAACTCTTATTATTGTTTCCTCTCTTGGCCAGGTGCCCAATCGATTCTTCCAGCCTTTCGGCTCAGGGCCGCGCTCCTGTGTGGGGAAACACATCGCCATGGTGATGATGAAATCCATCCTGGTGACGCTACTCTCCCGCTACTCTGTGTGTCCACGGCACGATTGCACCATTGAAAACATTCCTCAGACCAACAACCTCTCCCAGCAACCAGTGGAAGAAGATGAACACTCGATGATGGTGAGGTTCATTCCACGCAAGCGCTTAAGAAGCAACCCAGGAAAAGCATGAAAAAAAGTCTTTCTTTTGTATAGAATACATGTTGTGATATTAGCTGTATTTATATTTCTACTCTTTGTAACACTTGAAATTTGATGTAAATGTGACTATTTTGCTGTTTTTTTCTGCATGACTTATGTGTTTAAGTTGTATTTTGTGTTTATAATGGAATATTGTGTGTTGAAGGATGTAATTAAATATAAATTATTTTAAATGATTTTTGCGTTTCCTTGATTCCCTATTTCTGTTGTTGGAGTTAGAGTGCTGGCAATTTTTTTGCCCAGCAGAGGGCACTGTGAGTCTTGTTTTTGGAGCAGTGTGTAATAGCACAAACACTCAAGGTAATTCAAAGATCATGAGGGAAAAACACACAGACTCCAAAACTCAATGCTGTAATAAATAGTTTGAAATAAAACTGTGAGATATCTTATTTCACATGAAATGTTCAGACTAGGTGAGGAGAAGCACCCAACTGCCAAAACTCCAATTGCAAATTGAGTGTCTACTGTCTAGACGGGGCAAACGCCGTTTGGGTAGCTGGCCATCTACCCCATGGCCTGACAGTGGGAACTGAGAGCAGCCCACTGAGTCACTGGTGGTCTTTTGAGAGCAGACGGCCCTGGTGTCTGAGCCGCTGAGCCCGATAATGGCCTCTCCGTGGCAGATGGAGCCCATTGAGAAGACGGTCACTAGACTCTCATTATCGCCTCCTCAGAGTCACAAGAGGTCCTGTTCCCACAGATGTTTGCTTAAATGCATAAACCGCGGTGTTTGTGCTCATGAAATTATATTACACCCACATGACCACACCCTCCCACCCTCCCTCCCTCCCCCCAAATATAAACAGATCTACATTGTGTACACAAACCTTCCTCTCTCTGCTCCTCATCAGCCAAATAGCTCAAGACAACTCACATTTTCCTCATTTATTGTTAACAAAGCAGAACGAAATAGCAAAAGATATTTTTAAGGGACCTTTAATATCACCAGAATTGAATTACCTTATCTATCTTTATCTAATTGCGAATCTTTCAAAATCAAAAATCTGTCTTCTGTAAATGAAAACGATTAAAAATAGTTGTGCTGACGTACATGTATATTCCTTTATGGAGCGGATGTGAGAAGTCCTTGCGGTGTACTCTGATCTCCTCCAGGGTCTGTGCTGTCTGCAGCTGACACACAGCATTAATTGAAGAGAATGAGCAGAGCTGAGCTAACACATGGGTACCTACAGTGCTTTCCTGTCAGTGATCACAAACAAGGAGAGATCCAGGAAAGCTAGACAACATTTCTCGCACATGCAACCAGTCCTCATTAGACCGCAATAGTCCTCATTAGACTAGGTATGCTATTCCTCGAAATGTCTAAATCACCATGGCTCACATTCTCTTCAAAGCTCTTATTCTACCATTCAACAGAACCGGACAGCATACAATCCTCTCCTCATCTCTACTATCAGTGGTTAAAGTGGGATTTGGCAGGAGGAGGAACTCTCACATTTTGTGTCGGCACAAACAAAGAAAAATGTATAGAAGAGTGGGATGATATTATTAATTTATCTGTGGTGCAGGGACTGCGTACCCCCGCATCCCCCCCCACTTTAACCCCTGTCTACTATTGAATCTCACATCCACTGTAGATCACAGTGTGTGTGTGTTTACAGGGCAGCTCACTGGTTACTCTGTTTATAAAATGTAATATCATGAGAAGTATATTTAATACATTAGGATCTGCTATTTGCTGCTGGCGTCATAGAGAATGGCTCCAGTCATGTTCATGGTTCATGGCTCCCTTTGGTGAAATAAATTTTACATTTTACGTAAATGAGCCCTGCCATCTCAATTAGAGCTCGATGACTCATCATGCAGACATGGAGATGGGCCGAGCGCACCACAAAACAATGCATTGCAATTACATATGGCCATGTGCCTGCGCTTTCAATCACAGATATTTACATATCAATGCTTCTCAACAGAATAATAAAAAACAACAGGCCCATGTTTAGAAAAAAAATATCACTAGTAATTGACAGGTAAAGTGAAGTTGTGCTGTGCGTTCTTGGAGAGATTCATTTGGAATTCAAAACAGCTTTCCAGTGAAAAAAAGGTGTCAGATGGCAAGCGATGCAACAGGTTCCAAACAAAACAAAACAAAAAACAAAGGGAAAAACAGCTTGCTGCACGCTCCAGTGTTTGTATTTTTGTCTGAAGATGTGTCCTTGCTCTCTCAGCAGAACATATGCACATTTCACCAAGGTGCTTAGCTGTGTAGGAATATTTGTAACTGAGATAAATCATTACAGACCTTTATTTAAGTCCCTGATACTTCCTAAAAAAAAATCAAGATTAAGGCTACAAGCATTAATAGGACACATACGTCAGGATGCTAGAGACTGCTGTGTTTTGTTGTTGTTATTGTTTATTTTAGAAAGCAGAAAGTCATGGGAAAATACTGGAGATTCAAGACACCCATTATCAAGATGACCTCAAACGGATTCTGAATAAATTCAGTCCTCCCTCGTTGTCACAGGCCTATTTGCACACAATAACAGATTCAGTTCCCAAAGGGCCTCTGAACATACCCCTGCTGTATGTTTAATGTTAAAAAAGTTCTGCCTTGGACCACCAAACTGATGCTACGTCAGCCAGATGTTTTATTGTATGACCAGTAAGCAAATAACATAAACTGTTGCAACACTAAATAAACATTATGCCTTAATCTTGAAAGGCCACACTTGAAAGGGCATCAAAGGCTTAGCTGATGAAAATAGATTTGTTTCAGATGATGCACTCCCTTACAGGGGAGCCCAGGAGCCCAAGAGCCAGGAGCAACTCAGTCTGTATTTTACAACAAGATGGCAAACTGGTAGTGAATGTGTTTGAAGTAGTGTGGCTCTCAGTCCAGTGTTGATCTAAGACTACAGATAAGGTCTTGTAAAGTCTTATGACGAGCACAGGATGGAGATGAGATCAGAGAGGTCTCTCTTCAGGAGAATATAGAAATAGGCTCCTTGATAGTATTTACACAACTCCAGGCAAATTGGCAAATAAGACTAAAAAGCACTAAGTTGCATCTCACAAAATTGAGAGGAAAATACAAGTAAATGTTATATGCTTTCTTAGAAAAAGGGTAATTTCTGAAGTTTGCCCACTAGCTAATTTACATGTCATGCACTCTCCAAAAGAACATGAACCACAGGTCGTTGAGGCTTTACACTGTTTTTTTTTTTTTTTTTTTTTTTTTTAAAAAAGCTATTACCAGTTAGTCTTCAAGGGAAATATTACTTCCCTTCTTTATTGAATTCAGATGTTGCTTGAGGCAAAAACATGAGCAACAACAACAAAAGCTCCAAGTTTTAAAGCTTAATTCTTTAAAACAAGACTGCACTCATGTCTTTTATGTGAGTAGGAAGACCACTGCAGTGTATCCATACCTCACACTGGTCAGACCACAGGTGCACCTCTTCCCTCTGTGTTGTGTCACAATTACAGGATGTTAGGAGACCCCTGCTCTTCTAAACACATAAACAAATCAGCCTTGACCCACCGACTCCACACAATGCTATATGTCTATTTGTGCAACAAAGCCTCTGGCATTGTTTTGTTTTTTTAAACTACGAAAGTAGTGTTACATCATGTTTCTAACTCCGGCTTTGAGAGCATCACAAAGTCCCAGCCTAATGTCCAAAGGATTAATTAATGCACACTAATAGGCAAAATCTCGGCGCCTTACTAATGGACTGTGATAAATTGTCAATCGCATCAGGTCAATTGCAGTGTTATTTTAAGGACACAGGCCCCTACAACGATCTTTGATGTCTCTTTCAGCTGACTCAGGGGGGCTTCTTCACAAGCAACAGCACCGCAAACAGGAAACAAACGCCCATTTCAGCTTCTTCATTCACAAGGGGGGCCTTCTGAAAGACTGAAAGACTGAAAGGGTGGAGGTCTGCCAAAGCACCCATCTGATCAAGAGTAGAGAGACTCCCTCCTCCACACACACACACACAATCCCAAGGCTGGCCTTCCTGAGGAGGCACTGCTTCCGAGCCTGTATCACAAAAGATATCTGTAACACATTACATCTAGAAAGCAAAGGCAAACAAGAAGAAGAGGGGAAAAAACACAGCTTTCCAAGCCTAGCACACTCTAGAGTTAGTCATGGAGTCCTTGGCAGCAAACAAGTGGATGAATAATAACTCCTTCCCCATCACGGAAGTGCCTCTTCAATGGAAATTTAAAAAAAGCCAGTCGGCAGACAAAGTGTCTGTGTGTATGAACGTCACTGCATGGCCCCCTCTGCATTAGACTGGGTCTCAGTGTGGCAGTAAGGGAGACAATTCCGACAGCAATTAACTCACATTAAAGTGCGGTTTTGGAAATCTCTCCCCTCTGAGATTGCAGTATCCGAAACAGATGTGGAATATTTCTGGCAGCGCTGTCCATTTAGATAAAGCTCGGTGACCAAAACCATGTCAGGAGAGGGAGGCAGGAAATTCTATTTGAATATATATGCATGACTCCACTTAATTAAACCACTTTACTTGCATTTTCTCTGATTTTGCTTTCTGAATTTGCTTCTCAAGCTAATTACTGTATGGGGGCCTCTTCTACTACGACTGGTGAAAGTAATTACCCCTTACGAAGTTAGGATCTCTGTAAGAAACACAATTTACAGGTTCAGAGAATTTTATCTAAACAGAGAAAAAATGCCCAAGCAAACCATAAATAACATTGGTGAATGCAAACCTAAATAAATAACTAGGATCAGACCTTCCTTGTGAACTATGTGCTGTGGTTACTGGTGACCACACATACTGGATGCAATTGCCAACATTAACGCAGAGCACCCATGAATTAGGCCTCTTTAGGAGTGGTGGGAATAAACATTTATAAATGTTTATTAAAAGTTGCAGTGTTTAGTAGTGGCCGTAAGAGTCTTGTAAAACTCCCCACATGGATGAGAGAGAGGCTGGAAGTGGTTCCTTTCTATAAACGACACCACTGTGAGGGGACCCAGAACAGAATGAAAAAACAAACAGAGCCTGTGGCCAGGACTGTATTTTAACCTGAAGGCAAAATGTTGTTAGGTGTTTGGACACTTGAGTGTTATTGTAACAGGTCATGCTATAGCGCAGCTGCGAGGGTAAGGAGGCCATCTGCTCTCGTGCTGACAAACCTTTGGGCTATCTGTGCAAGGAAGAGTGAAAAAAAGAGTGCAGTGGTATGTGGTGGTATGACTGTACCGTATGACTACTGAGATGTGTATGTCTGACTGGTCTGACATAATATCGGAGTTCACTTTCTAGTAAGAGATGCCTCAGACGAAATTAGTCATGCGGTTTAATGAAAGCCAAATGTTTTCTAACTGGCCAATGACCCCACTATATTTACAACACATTTGGAGTACAGGAAAAATGGACCGAGCAGACATATATTTCTCTGGTGATAAAATGATACATTCCTCAGAGCAAGACTTCAACTGTGACCCATCCAAAGATCAGAGCTGATAAGCGCTGGCTGCCTCCTCATGAAAGCCAGAGAGGCCAGTCATACGGTTGCCTCAGAGGAGTGAGTTTTATGGCTTTAAGCTCAGAGGCCAAAGGCTGTGAAGTAGGAAAGTGCTGCACTTGAGAATGCCTACTGCTAGGAAGGCATGCTGGTGTTTCCTTTCTCTCTGTTTTCCAGCACGGTATATGGTCTCTGAGCCAGAGAGGAAGAAAGAGATGTAGTCAGAGAGAGAGAGAGAGAGAGAGAGAGAGAGAGAGAGAGAGAGAGAGAGAGAGAGAGAGAGAGGCACAGAGAGGGAGGGAGAGAGGGGGAGGGAGGAAAAGAGGAGGAGGAGGAAGAAGGGTGGGAGGGAGGGAGGGAGTAAGCACAGAGCACTTGTTTGAGGGAGAGAGAGAGAGTGAGTCAGAGAGTAGCAAGGGACAGAGAGGAGAGAGCTAGAGAGAGGAAAAGCTGAGAGAGAACGAAAAAAGAGAGAAAGAGAAAGAGAAAGAGAGAGATAGAGGGAGTGAAGGAGAAGGCAAGCAAGCAAGCAAGGCGAGAGAGATCAGCAAATAGGAGGCAGCCTCTCTGGCAGGCAGTTGCATTCTGACCACGGACAGCTGGCTCGTCTCCGCTAAAGAAGAGAAGAGGGAGTTCTCAGTGCCCCAGCAGAGAGGCGCTTTGCTCCAGGAAAAAAAAGAAAAGAAAGAAAGAAAGAAAGAAGAAGAAGAAAAGAGAAGTCCTTCAGGGAAAGATGGATTCAGACTCTGGAGAGCTGAGTGAGGGGGAGCTTTCTCCAGGTGAGTGGGCTCTGAAAAAAACAACAACTCTACTTTCACAAAACAGGCAAATAATGTGGTCAAGCGCATTAAGCGAGAGCCCGGCTGTCTCCATGAGTCTGGCTGGGGCTGTGAACTGGACGCCGGCTCCGTTGATAACGTTAAAGGGGCAAGCCGAGACACGTGCTATTAGTTTACTCATTAACACACCTAGCTGAATGAATTATTTGATTCCTCTTTTTTTTTGCACAGCAAGTTCTTGTGGGATTAATCAATATCCAAAAATAGCTAGTTCCATCAAAGTGTTGTCTCCCTAGGTTTTAGTTTGTTGCTGTTGTTGTTGTTGTCGGTGGTGTTGTGTCTGAGATGAGAGGTCTCTCTTAACTTGATCCTCCTGCAGCGAGAGTGGCAGACTGAGGAGATTTAATGTTATAGTAGGGGGGAAAAAGGAGACATACATGCTTGTGTGGTGTACTTTCCTGCGTTCCTTTGAGGCTATTCTTACACAGTAATGATTTAAGTGTCAGCACAGCATTCTCCACGGGTAATCAAGTGGTCTGAGAAATGAAACTGTCAGCGGCAATTTTCTGAGACACATCAAAGAGGGAATTAAAAAGCTATAAATTAAAATTGAACTAACAACAACATCAAAAAAATCCAAATAAAACATGACAGTTCATAAAAAATGGTTTTCATTTTGGCACTGTATTCTATGTGTTTATATCCAGCAATGCCAAAGCAGTTAAATGATGACAAATGATTTGTTTAAATTTGCAACTACTTGGTTTAACTTTCACTTCATGAAAATATTTTGCATTTGATGTCACCACAACTTCCTCTTCATTTACTAATCCTTTATTGCTCCGTTCTCCTTAATCTCAAGTAGCTGAACCTGTAAAGACTCTGAACTGACAGGGCGCTATAAACCTCTGTCAGGCTCTTGTTTGAGCTTCCTTCAAACGCTGCCAATGTGTGTCACTGTCTGTAGCCTATACCACAGCCCACAATGGACAGCTAAAAGCCAATTTGCTCTGTGATTGTAACACTATCAATATTCATTTCACTTAGGGGGGTTAGAGAGGCTTGTTATGGAAAAGGTTGGTGCCCACCGGGAACAAAAAGCATTTAGATGCTCTGCACATGCTCTGTGGTTGGAACTCAGCCACTCTCTCTCTCCATGCCGGAGCTAGCTGGGAGAGCAGTATAATACGAGTCTGTCTGTGAATGGGCCCAGCGCTTGCTTGAGTCAGATAGGGGCGGTGCACTAGGGGCGGCTAACAGTACAACGCTGTGGGCATCTGTGATATCACCGTCCCCCGCTGAGAACCATCACTCTTTCTCTCTGCACAGTTTACGTTACGTACACTCCGGAGCTTTTGGGTCTGAGCTGCAGATCCCCGAGATATTTGTGTCTCAGTGCCCTGTTTTGTGGAAAAGAAGGTGTCCTTTATGGCACTTTGTGGGATAAAAGTAATATGCCATTGGCACATTTTTTCACACTGCTTCTGCTGTGTTTACATATGAGGCATTTGAACACACACACACACACACACACACACACACACACACGCACACACACACATGCACACATAAATACACTCTTGCAAACACACACACACATGATATTTCAAAAAGGCATTTCTCCAAGGCCTTTTACTCTACAAAAATCACATGCATTTCTATGAGTGGGCTATGCCTTCCCTGAGGACAAAACTACTGGCCGTAGTGTGCAGTACCAGCAGTAAATTCTAATGACAAAGCTCCAGGACAATCCAGAACACTTCATCATTTCCAAGTAGCACCATCTTTCAGCAGGCTCTGTGTTTACTGGTGTTGAATTGCTGGGCACAGTGAAAGGTGAGGTTTGGGTGCTGAAAGACCCACATGGCAGCGAAACAAACAAACAAAAAATAATCCTCAAAATCCAAGCTTTTCGCTTATGCTCACTGAACTTTTCTTTATGTGGGCTGGTGGGAATTGGAGACACCAGAAACACACTTAATGCTGTATTATAGTAAAACTGACCTCACAGAGCACTTAGGGACAAGAGGACGGCATGAACTGCATGTATGCGCTACAAAGATCCTATTCTACACGCCCTGGTTGAACCAGTGACCTTCTCACTGAAGGAGCCAAACAACATTTCAACACTGACTCAGTCCAGCCTTTGAAATTCTCCACAACGAATTGGCCCGTGCCATGTGACACCTACTGACTTCAATTGGTGTAATTGTCTTTTTTTCTTTTTTTTTTTTTTGGAGATGCATAACCAGATTGTCATCAACAAGAAAGGACTAAAATTTGCAGATGCTGTGTGGAATTGTTTTTCCCCCAACATTGCAGTTTTTACTTTTAGTCTGCACAGAATGCTAGATGCAGGAACTAGATGATCTGCGTCTCTATATAGAGATGGATAAGTTAGAAAAAAATGAGGTGGGAAGAATGGCCACTTTTGTACTCCTGTGCAATCTCCTTTCAACTCTGATTTATCTTGCCTTTTAGTTAGGGAAGCATCTCTCTCTCTCTCTCTCTCTCTCTCTCTCTCTCTCTCTCTCTCTCTCTCTCTCTCTCTCTCTCTCTCTCTTTTCATTTGAAACAATGCTATGTAATAGAGTCTCTGTCACATTGCATGGGCCGTGAGATGGATGCTCCCTCTCCCTTTTCAGCTGAAATTACAGAGGCTCTGAAGTCATTCTCAGAGTTGTCTGTCCATTTTCTCTGAAAAACATCACCTCCATGGGCCCCCTGGATGTCCAAGGGGAAAAGACACATTCCGCTGGGCCTGCTTAAACAAACTGACATCCTCACTCGACCATGATGAGGTTGGGGCACTTCCCCTACAGGATGGGACGACGACCTATCAAAACAGCCCAGCGTCACAGCAAAGCCCCTCCACCCTCCCCACCCACGCCTAACACTCACTCCAGGGGTCTGCCTGGGATAAGAGCTAGCTTAGGTGCTTCTGCATCCAAAAATGACACATATTATTTAATGTGCCCCATCAGAAAACGGGGAGAAGACGACGAGGTGCCATGTTGGCAGCCTGGGCAGTGCCAGATGCTTGAGCAATGAGGGGGTTGACACAGGATCCCTGCCCCGCTCGCTCGCTCGCTCGCCAGTGCCCGGTCTTTAATCTGCTCTGCAGATGGAGCCACTGATTTGCACCCAGGCCACGCTGTGCACACGTTGCCAGACGCTAGCGCTGGAAAATCTGTCAAACTCGCAGAAAAAAAATACATATAAGGGGGTAGTTCAAACTGGAAAAGACGTAGGCCGGGGAAAGTGATTCCCATCCCCGCCCAAGTCCCCCCCCCGATTCCCAAAACTCACCACTCTACTTGTATGTGGTAGCAAAAGCAGCGTGGTGGCCATAAACGCCAGCGCGTCTCTCGGCAGGACATAAACAGATGCCCCTACGCATCTCGCAACGTTCGTCAAAACCCTGGCAGTCTGTTTGCGGACATGCTCAGTTCTCCGTCATGTGCTGCCAAAGAGAATGAAAAAAAAGCTCTCAAAAGGCAAAAGCCTTGCAGCTTCAGGAGACACAACGGACGCCCGAAACATGGAAATCTTTTCCTTGGGCCAGACCTTTTTTTTCTGTCTCTCTCTCTCTCTCTTTTTATTTTTTTTTATTTTACGAGACCTCCAACAGGCAACAGAGCCCAGTTTTCATACCAGAGGCCATTAGCAGCCCTGGGTTTTGCTGAGCCAGTCTCTCCACTGGCGTTCGGAGGTGGAACCACAGTCATTTCCCCCCCGACTCAGGCTCGTTAGACTGCGGGAAGGGGGGTGGGGGTGGGGTGGGGGGGGGGGGGTCCAAGGCGTGGAGCAGCTTTCGTACGAGAAGAGGAGGAGGGCCTCTCCATTTAAGATCCTGGGGTGAAAGTGGAACACTTTGATTAAACGCTTTTCTCTACAAGCAGCAGAGACGACTCGCACGGGTCTCATCCAGGCTGCGTGTGTGTGGAACACCTGAGGGAGGGAAGGAGGGAGGGAGGGAACGAAAGGCTGAGATTTTGTGGCACGTTTGCTTTTGTGGATGTTTTTGCTTTTGTGCTCCCCAGTGTGCCTCTTCTGTCTCACACTTAGAAACACACACACACACAAACACTCACACATACACACACAAACACTCACACATACAGAGAGAGAGAGAGAGAGAGAGAGAGAGAGAGAGAGAGAGAGAGAGAGAGAGAGAGACACACACACACACACACACACACACACACACACACAAACAGTCATACATACAGAGAGAGAGAGAGACACACACACACACACACACACACACACACTCACACATACAGAGAGAGAGAGAGAGAGAGAGAGAGAGAGAGAGAGAGACACACACACACACACACACACACACACACACACACACACACACACACACACACACACATGCTCACTCATGTGTATACAACAGATGTAACATAGACACAGACAAGTGAACATGCTTGCAGATTCAGACAGACGCACTAAAAAATATGCACTAAATTTCAACAGCTGTACAGACACAAGGGAAAGAGAAACATAACTAGACTGGCCATGACCATGAAGCAGCTGAAGGACACACACACACACGCATATACTCACAAATGCAGACACACTCATGTATGAAAGATAAGACACAATTACGAAGGCAAAACTACAGTGCACCACATTTTTCACTGATCTAAGTTTTGAGCTTCTGTAGGCGAACTGAAAGCAAACTTCAACAAACTCAGCTAATTCAATTATCTTTTCAAACCATGCCTTCCATCTAAAAGTGTATGGCAAATGTAAAGACAGAAATATAGGGCTTTGAAGAAACTTTAGATCTTTCAGGCAGATAAATGGAGTGCCGCGGTTATGAAACCCTCACAACCACAGCCGCCTGTTTCTGTGTGGTGCAGAGAAATCCAGTCGCAGGCCAACATTTTGACCCACACTCCAACACTAACATTGAACAACACACATACACACACACACACACACACACACACACACACACACACACACACACACACACACACACACACACACACACACACACACACAGACATAAACACACACCAAACTACGCCCTGATGAAATACATGGCAAATAAACCTCAGACACCCACCATTTCAGACTAGGCCCTGTTTTGAAAGACAGCCTTAATTAATATGCTGTAAGTTTATGGAGACGCATTGGGCTTTTTTTTTTTTTCAGCTTTTTTGAATACGTCCATTTTGAATCACTGCCTGCCTGCCTCCAGCAGGAGAGAGCCAACTGACAAATGGAGGCCAGAATTATGGGGCGAAACTGGCAGCCCCGCGCTGAAAGCTTTCTTGGAGATGAAACTGAGTGCCCCCATGCAGAGACTTGGCTGGAGCCCGTCTGCTCCGACTGCCTCTGTTCTGTTCTATCCCCCCACCAAGTTCTTACGTGGCAGCAGGTTTCACCAGACCAGACCCTCATACACCTCCGGCCTCAATGAATGGTGACGCCTTGAGGGCCCTTGTGCCATGTGTTATCTTCCCTGCAATCAAATAATAACTTCCAGAGATGTTCCGTTGCATCACCGCTGGGCTGGGCTGGTGTGTGAGTGTTATGACATGCTGCTGGTTCATTATTTAGGGTCTGGACAGCGGCTGCCTGCTCTCTCTCTCTCTCTCTCTCTCTCTCTCTCTCTCTCTCTCGCACTGGCTTCCTAATGAGTTGTAGGGGTTTCATTGGCAAATACAGTTATAGCTCTTGACCTTTGAGAGCATTAATCTCTTCCCCTTCCTCAACAGTCCTCTGTGCCTAGCATGCACTCACACAAACACACACTGCCGTCACGAACATGCACAAGTAACACTTCACATAAGAGGCGGCTTAAGAGCTCTCCTGTGTTGCGAGAAGAAACACGGAGAACCTCTTAACCACCCAGAGGTGTGTGTGTAAGAGAGAGAGAAGAGAGAGAGAGAGAGAGAGAGAGAGAGAGAGAGAGAGAGAGAGAGAGAGAGAGGGAGGGAGGGAGAGTGGATGGTGTTTTTATCTCTTTACACAGACACATTTGCTTTTAGCAGTGAGAAAAGCCATCAAACTGAGTTCATCAAACTGAGAATCTGTTTATTGGATGGGCCATATATCATATCTTTAATGAACGTCTTAAAGAATTAATATGCTGCCGAGACCTGAATTGAACTATTCAGCATTTTCTTTGTTTTCCTTTTTTTTTGCAGCCTGGCAAAAATATCCATTGTTCTATTTGCTTAAATGTAAACACATCCCTGTGATCAAATGCAAAAGAAACAAGCTTCAATCCCACTTCCTTGGCCTAAGGCAATACAAATGAAAAACACATTTATCTCAAAGCGTTTCCTGCTGTGACATATTTTCATTTAAAAGTCCAAAACAAGTCCATTAGAAAGCGCTGTAGAAAAACACATAAAAAGCGACCCATATTTAGACCACAGAGTGTAAGGGAAGCTCTGTCCGAGGTCAGTTAGTTCATGCAAAAGTGCACCGAAAGGCCTCTACCCCTGTCAGGATTCATAGCCATTGATTTCTGTCTCAATACTGTCTGTAGGGTGTGTGGTTGCCTGGTGATTATGGCCGACTTGGAGTAGCAGACACAGATCATCAATTAGTGAGCTAGTGATCCTGTTATACCTGTTGTAATATGTCCACTCCACTCAAAGTACCCAATGTTCCACACAGGCAGCTGGGCCGGAGAAGGATAGAGAGATAGATAAAGAGAAAAGAAAATAGATACACACACAGGGAATGAAAAACAGGCAGAGAGAGAGAGAGAGAGAGAGAGAGAGAGAGAGAGAGAGAGAGAGAGAGAGATAGTTGGATTTCAGGAAGCAGAGCACGTTCTTGCGTAATGCACGGGTAGCATCAGCAGGCTGTGTTCATAAGCGAGTGTGGGGGACAGGAGCAAGCCACTCTGCCCCTCCATAGGGAACTGACAGGAATATTGAATGTGTGGAGGAGGATGCAATAGGGATTGCTGTGTGTTGTGAGTGTAAACCAAGTGATGCGTCTACATTCCGCAGAGGAGCCAGAAGCAAGGGTAGAATAGCATACTGTTATAAATGCGTTTAATATTCTCCACATTCTCTATCCTCACCCGCCTCTCTTTGCCATTTTACCTTTTTCCATTTATTTTTATCACCTCTTCGTTCTTTCACATTCCTTATTTTTTTTCAATGAGTCACTTTCCCTCTTTCCTGGTCTCTGTGTTTATAGGGAAATGGCGACATCTCAGATGGAAAAAATGAGGCACACAGCGCTGCCATGCCAAGCCCCAGGCAGGAAAGACTTCCAGCTTTACCGCCCGCCATCTTTATTAAGCAGGATCACACTGTCTGTCATTAAAGTTTACAGTTACGACCAGACCCCAACGATTATTACAGTAGCGCCCTCATTACTTTCACTGTCTTGCCGCCAAAAGCAACAGTGCGCAAGAGGCAGACGCACACACAAGGCAAACAGGAACACTTTAATGTGTAGAATCACTTTGACCGCAACCACCAAAATCATCTTACTTAATGGCATTTTAGTATGGTTTAAGGGGCCCAGTTAAGGACTAGGCACTGTCTAGAAAAGTGAGGATAAACAATATCCTACCGCCCCCCTCCCCCCATCCCCACCTCTCACCGCCACACACACCCAGATGAAATTTTGGGGCCGAGTTAAGGACTAGGCACTGTCTAGAGAAGTGAGGAAAAACAATATCCACCCCCCCATCCCTCCCCATCCCCACCCCTCACCGCCACACACGCCCAGATGAAATTTTGTCGCTCATCCACGCCGAGTGTCCCGAAGGACGAGCAGCTGCTACAGCTGCCGCTCAGAGCCCTGTGCTGTTTCCCCTCTGCGGACCTGGAGACTGCAGGGGCAGCTCGGGAGCAGATACTATGCTAATGGTTACCCTTCGTATCAAGCCCACCGCTTAAGGCTAAAATAGGCAACGGCTGCCATACTGGCATCAAGACTATAAAACCCCAATGAGTGGTCGGAATGTTTTTTTTCCATGCTGCTTAAACTGCCATAAGTCAGAATCAGAGTGAGAATGTCTCCTTGGCTTTTGTTGGTAAGGTCTGGCACAAGTTGTGTTTATAAACCTATGCTGACGGAGGAGGGATTGTTAAATCATCATGCAATTCTATAAAAAAATAAAGAAAGAAATAAAAGAATAGAAAATAAAATAACTGCATACAATTCCTGTTAGTATGCCTTCCTAGCAAGTATGGCTTCTCAAATACGCCTATGTGAGTGAAGCTTAGCTTGCTTATGTCATTCTCCTTCACTATACACAGTATCAGCAGCTCCTCTGATACATTTAACAGATGGATTGTGATGGCTTGCTGTTTTTAAACGCAGGGATGAAAGGCTCGGAGTCTGGGGCTCTGATGATCCCTGAGGATATTGGCTGGCAATGCAAAACCTTGAGAAAAGCTTTCCAAAGATCAGACAGCAGCATTCTCCTCCACAACCCCGCAGCTTGATTTTCCACTGTACATTTGTGTGTGTGTGTGTGTGTGTGTGTGTGTGTGTGTGTGTGTGTGTGTGTGTGTGTGCGCGTGTGTGTGTCCTGATAATGACTGGTTGTGTAGCAAGGGAGCACACAGAGGTGAAGGCAGTGTTGTGGTACTCACAGACTGTAGGCCTTGCGTCTTGTTTGGCAGGTCAGACGATGGTGAGAGTCTGGGGCTGAGGTCACAATACTGTATGTCTGGGATGCTTTTTTCCCTCATTCACCGTCTTTGCTTCCTGTTTCACGCCACTGACAGACAGTCAGTCAAGAGAAGGCCCTGATCTACTGTATACCTCCACAGCACAATCTCCACGGGGATCAGGAGGGTTCTAGAACAAAACACAGGTATTGAATGAAAGGTAGAAGGGGTTTAGAATGCTTACAGTATGTACATACAGTCTCCAGATATATCCAAAATCCCTATAACCACATTTACCATTTAATTTGATATTTCTAAAAAAAACATCTTCAGGCCATTTTACGTGATTCTAAAACCTTTGCAAATATGTGGTGCAATGTGCCTTCCAATGGAGCATTTCCTAATGTAATGGATAATAGTGTTTATCTATCCATCATTAAAAATAAAGAACAAAACACAAAACATCATTCCAGCTGGCTCACAGCAAAAAGAGAGGTGACAGAGGTAGACAGAGACAGTAAACAAGAGCACAAAACAAAGTCCAAATGTAAACTAAACTTAGAAACAGTATTTGCTTACAGTATGTAAAGCATCTCGTTTTTGCACAGTTATTGTGTTAGGGCTTATAGTTTGCATCGAGCGGTATGTGGTCAACGCCACAAACAAACGCATCAACAAGCAGGAGACTCGTGAGAAGTGAGAGGTGAGAGGTGTGTGATGTGGTGCAATCTCTTTAATTAGTTGTGTGAGACTGATGTGACGAATAAACACCTTACTGTGGGGCTCACAGCTTTCGTCTGCTCGTTGCTCGGGGTGTTGACACCTCCTGTTGAGAGTCTGTCCTTCACAGTGGCGGGGAAAGAGTGATGACAAAAACACTGTCCAGTGGACAGAAGGCCGTCACCGGCCAGTGCACTGTAACAGATCGTCGCCATGCTCGCTCTGTTTGTCCCTCACGTGGTCGTCTCAATGTGGGCACGGTTTGGCCAGTGCTGATGGATTGAGAGCACTGGGTGATAGCAAAGCCATCTGACACCAGTGAGATATACAGTACACACACACACACACACACACACACACACACACCATTATTCAGTTAGCTTAGACCTAAAATCTCTTAGCTCAAGTTTTTTATACATAAAAAAACAGTGCCTTTTCCCAAAGCTGTCACTTTCGTTGTGATTATTTTATTTCATATTATGTAAAGACAACTGTGTCTGACAACACACACACACACACACACACACACACACACACACACACACACACACACACACACACACACACACACACACACACACACAATTAGTCAGTTAGCTTAGGCCTAAAATCTCTTAGCTCAAGTTTTTTTATACATTATAAAAAACACAGTGCATTTTCCCAAAGCTGTCACTTTGGTTGTGATTATTTTATTTCAGATTATGTTAAGACAGACAACTGTGTATGACGAGTTAAAGTCCTCCCCCTCCTGTCACTGAAGTAGTCAAAAGTCATCACATTCAGAATATCATAACAGTCCTTGGAATGACTTTCAGACTTCAGACTTTAGCCTTTAGTTAATAACATATCCACATCATAAGGCTTGCCGTAATAATGGTAAAAACGGTTTAAAGTTTAACTCTTCTTAAGGATGACAAATGGCATTGAGGGCCATTTATTCTGGCCATGGTTCATGTAAGCCCATTCAATGAAGCATGATACAGTTCCCCCCCAGGTACTGGTGTGGTGTCATGCGCTTTCAAGGTGGTAACATCACAGCAGGTCATTCACTGCGAGAGCCCGCAGCTCGTGGACTGGAGAATAGTGATAGCTGTTGAAAGCTGACATGAAGTGACAATGGCTGCCTTTGTGGCTCTGCCTTGGCGCTTGTCTTTGCTTGTCTGTATGGGGACGCGAAAGGTGATACTACAAATGGGAGTGTGATGTTGAGTTTGGTACATTCGTTGAAGCCTGCCATTGTACATCATACATAGAGCTCTAAGATTGGGTGGAGAAGAACTATCTAGGAGCGGACATTCCAGGAGAATTATTTGAAGAAGTAATATTTGCCTGCAAGAAGAAGATCCCTTAAAAATGTAGCTTGTTTATGAAACATTTACAACATTGTGCAGTCAAGGTGTACTATATGGGATGGATGTCGGTAAAACAAAAATAAAACCGAGATAATTTGTATAATCTTTCTTTTTAACAGAGCTAAAGATAAATGGGATTATTTCTGTAATTCCAATTGTCTCCATTGTGACGTCAGCTACTATTTCACCCCATTATAACTTTCTTTTCTTCTTCAGCAAGTTCACCACATAACAAAGGAGAGCTGAACGAAATACTCAATATTATATATTGTATAAATAGTCAATTTTAGTTGATGCACTGTTGATTTTAGGTGAACTATGATGACACTAATTCATCAAGGGAATGCACTGTCATTCAGAATGAATATAGACAGATAATTGCCGCAGATGTGAAGAAGGACGGATATGGGTCGCGTCACACTAAAAACAAAAAAGCTGGAAACTCCAAAAACCTCTCCAGAAATGCATCATCTATTGGATCAGTCAGCATGTCTTGTGTTCTTGGGTGCTGAGTGTATCCTTTATTTACAGTCATAATGTTTGGGGGCTTGGGAATTGACAAGCTGCTACTGGTGCATGACAAAGTAAATAAGGGATTGGGCAACAGTATGCAGACACACACACACACACACACACACACACACACACACCACAAACACACACTCACACGCACACACACACACACACACACACACACACACACACACACACACACACACACACACACAAATGATGCAAGTCAGGCCAGTCTCCCCAGTCCACAGCTGTCTTTGATGATGTAGGGAAATTCAAGAGAAACGGAGAGACTAATAGTGAAGTGAGAGACCTTTAGCCTGTCAGTTTGCGGAAACTGCTTGTTTGGCTGCATGTCTGTTTTGTGTTGACCTGGTTAAAAGCAGTGATGACGCCTGTCAGTGACCAGGAAACATCTTGTTGTTGTTTTTTTTCATGTCATGGAAAAACAAGCTCTATGAACTCTGCTGTTATTGATTAAGGAATTTATGAAATCCATGCAAATGTACAGCTATTCATGTGGTAAATCTTGTGGTATATCCTGCTAGTGACAGTCACAGCTGTTAGATTAGACAGGTAATACTGTCCTATACCTGAGCCACCATCAGCCAGGTTATAGAAACTGAAACTATGCAGGCTGAAAGGTGCCTGTCTTATGTCATAGAAAATAAAGGCCTGCTAGAATACCAAATAGCTTCCTGTGCATTAAAAAGCTTAAGCAAAGAGGGGTAAATCACATTTTCATAAAGGCAACGTCACACAGCCTCAGCTATGAGATTTAGACTCATCAGCAGTAATTGCTGTATCATGGGCTGAGGGACTGGGTGCACACAGGGAATGTGAAACAGATGAGTCTATTTCTCACAGCACTGGTAAATGAAAGCAGACATGGCCTTTAAATGTCTGTTTATAGAAATAAAACTTTTCAATTAAGTGCTCCTCTCCTCCTGCATCTGTGCGTGCCGTTCCCCGTTCTCATGGCAGATTGGTCCTGAGAATAGGATCCTTTGCCAGCACATGACCCTGACAATTCATATCTTACAGAGAATGAACAGATCTCCAGGCCAGGTATCTATAGTTTGAGTGATTGGAGTTTGAAGGCGGAAGTAATACAACTATATCCAAACACTATATTTTAAAGAATTCATACTCATATTTATCTTGGTTGTCCATTTCCTTTTAAATACAGTACACTGGTCCACAAAATGTTAAGGATTTCTGATGGCTTCTCGCTGTGCTCAGTGAGAGTCCCAATGGACTCCAAGACTCTCAATCTAAATGTCTTTTAGTTAAGTGCTGTCTCAGGGGGTAATAAGGGAAACATTTCCCTGCGGACTGAGGCTAATGGGAAGCATGGCGTCTGCGCCGATGTACTTCTTATGGATAAATCCACTGGCTACTTTGGGACTCATCCAAAGTAAGCCTTCAGTCTATTTTTTGGATCCTTACCTAAATACCTCGGATTTGGCCTAGTTCCTCATTGTCCTTACAGCCCATATATATTGATGTATTGCTGCAGACAGCTAACTCAGCATTTGGGTACTGCTTGGATATTACTTTTTCATGAATGTTTGTGACTGAAATACATTATGCCAGTAAGATGAAGCTTTCGCTTTGAAAACCTGGAAGCTTTTCTTTTTTTTTTCTTTTTTTTTTGGGTGTCAGGCGGAAAGAAAAATGGGCCTCTATCAAAAGGCATCATGTCATAATGAAACATGACAAATGCTGAGGTAATTTACAGTGAAGCCAGGTTCTCAAGCGAGCCTCAGGACAAACTCATTCACAATGCAAGGACGGCCAAGCACATCCCATAATATCTCCCAAACTGTCACACACACAGCAGTGAGGCCGGACGTGTCAGGGGACTTGGAGTGTCAATTATCCAGCGCCTGTCAGTGGCCTGCCACATGTGATTGTTGGATTGTGCCGTGACGAGTCAAGTGTGTGAGCTGTGACTGGGTCATGGGCGCCTAGTTAGACGTGCGTGTCCACTCATATGTGAGGGTGCCAGACTGGATGGACAGCAGGTGTCATTTACACCGGATGACATGGCTTACTGCTGCTCAGCTGTAGGCGATCTGCATGTCTAGGAAAACCACCAAAAACAGTTTTCAGACTTTGCAAATCTAGTAGTTTATTCTTTCTGGTATGTTGCATCACTCCATTTAGTGGCAAGTTTAAATATCTCAAAAAAGAAAAAAAAATTCTATATTTTTAGTCAACAACAAAACTATTGTCAGAGAGAAAGTTGGTTCTGAGTTCTGAGTAAGAAAAAGGGGAGATTGTGAAAATCATGTCAAACAGGTAACTTCCCCAGGTGTAATGGAAGGTCATCTAAGAACACGCACAACCGACAAAAACAAACACAAACATAAACACACAGAGCAACCGTATTTACCGTACACATGTGCACACACCACACATCCACACACAAGCAGACACACTTGGAAAGAACTATTTACATAACACAAGCATTCACTATTCATTGCGGGGAAATCAAATGAATTGTTCCCTCGCAATGCTTACCCCTCTCAATAGGTTACTGTTGTGCCTGAAATACAACAAACAAACACACAGACAAGCACAGCGAGTTTTATCAAAGCTACCCAAACAGAGGAATCTTGGGCCGTGGTGCACATGTGAATGTGAGGGAAGGAGAGACAGTACAGAGGGAACGGGCTGATTCCGCCTCGCCCAAAATAACCACTCTCGGGCCAGGGGCTGGCGGAGCTGCAGTCGAAGCTTGGGCTTCAAAGTCCGCCTCAGTCCTGAGGCAGCGCCATGTCTGTTTCTCATTTCTCTGAAGAGACACGGGCTCACTTGTGAGTTCAGTCAGACGTGCTGTATGGGCCTTAGATAGGCTTTAATGGTCATGGCCACCACAACACAGTGGATTCGCCTGTGAGGAAATTCAACATTTTTCTTTTTTTTTTTTTTTTTAAACGATGAACTGTGAAGATTCAGTGATGGGTCATGTAAGCTACGTCGAGGTAAATGTGGAAAAAACATCCCTATAATTTTAAAAGAAAAAAAAAAAATCTCCTCAGTACACCAAATAGAGAGGGCACATGAAACCTTTTGGTTTAGAGGCAAGTAATATTGTGTTGGGTCTAGGGTGTTTATAACATAAGGCATCGTCACTGAGAGAGGACACTCGGAGCTGAATAATGTCCTTTGGGGATAAGTTGCTGGGTCTACTTCACCTTGCTCCCCACGTGCTGTGCGCCTAGAGGGCAGATAATGCACAATAACACAAATGCTAAATGGCAGAGGAGCAGAAGTCAAGGCTGGGGTCTTAAAGGAGGCATTGGGGTGATTCATTCAGAAGCACCAACACACACACACACACACACACACACACACACACACACACACACACACACACACAACCATGTGCATGCATATGTACAGACATTCACGCACATGCACACATTGCACACTCTTTCCATTACACAAACACACACTCTCTCACACACACACCCTGTGTACACACTGGCCTCTGCACACATCTGCATCACTTTTGCCTGGAACTGAACTCACAGAGACTCTTTTTGCAACTTCACACACTTGCATGAGTGCACACAAGACTTGCACTGATAATAGTCCAGTAATGACATGCAGTAAGTAGTGTGTAAGCTCTCTTTTGCCTGAACCCTATTGGAACCTACACCCGCAAGGCTATGTGTCGTTAGCACACTCAATAATGCCCTTACCATACACGAGTGCATGCATGTACACACACAAACACACACACACTGACGCGCACACACACACACACACACACACACACACACACACACACACACACACACACACACACACACACACACACACACGTATACACACACACACACACATCTTTTGTAGGTTCACAGACTGTCATCAAGTCGATCCCTATGATGGTCGCGATGTCGAGCTCCTAGCTGTAAGTGTGAGGCCTGTCTCCTGCCTCTGGTATTGACCTATTGACCTTTCCCTTGGCACACAGCTGCGCTCATCTCACGTCTCTGAACCAGGAGCCATCACATCACATACAGCACAGTATGTCCTCCCTCCGGGACAAACCCCATGCCTACCCCCAATCGTGTTGGCTTTGCCATAGTGCATGAAGGTTCTTGCTACAGTCCAAGGACCAGCCATCAGATAGATTTATAGCAAAGGACAGAGCGAGGCTCCCTGCCTGCACCTCGTTCACACAGAGGCACTGACGGAGCATCCTGCCTCCACACCAGCTCAAAAGGAACAAGGAAACTGATTTACAACCCCCCCACCCCCCACAAACAAAAAAAAACAGGAAGTGCTGATTTTGGAGCATAAACACACATTGTTCCATTTGCATTCAAATTGGATGCAAAAATGTTTGAGTTTCCATGGTACTAACATCTGAGTCTCACTGCGTATCAGTGTCACTGGGAAGGTTACTTTGGAATGAAAGAGTGAATTATGATTAAAGGGGACTTTGCTATCTAGACATGGATCATCAAGCACATCCCCTAAGCCCTGCTAAGCTCCTGTAATACTCCCTCTATTGGCTTTTGCTTCTATTTAAGTTCATTAATTATCATGCAGGTCTTGATAGAATTTAATGAGCCTGGCACCACTCTCTGCATCCACAACTATTACAAGAGGTAGTGCAGGCTGTCAAATCAAGCTGTTAAACTTGACAGAGGCTGAGCTGTTGGTTGAAGAAATCTGATGTTCTTGTGACAATCCAAAGGCAGCTGTGTGAGATCCACTGCCTTGTACTGTTCACCCAGGGCAAAAGATAACATTTGAGGAGTCTTATCTACACATGAAATACAACAGCTGTGAGCACGCGAACATTCACATGTAAAAATGATCGCACAGAGAGGGCTTTGAAGGGAGTTGAGTATATTGGGGTGGTAACCCTGGAGGAGGTGAGAGATGAATGACAGAAAAAAATGTGCTGGTTTGTCTCAGTAGAGAATAATACGTACCAACGCATGTCAAGATGGAAATTGAATTCATAGGCCAGAGTTCATTCATGTTCAAGAATTATTTGTGGTTTCTGTGATTCTTTTCTATAGGATGATTCAATTCAATTCAATTCAATTTTATTTGTAGAGCACTCAGACAATACGGGAAGCATCCATGAGCAGGGGCAAGGAAAAACTCTCTTAGCTTTACTGATTTAGGAAGAAACCTTGGGCAGATCCGCGCCTCATGATGACAGTGAAGTACTTGCTACACACACGTCTGCATGCACGCACACACAAACGCTACAAACAGGGAACTACAGTTCCACACAAAACACAATTTGCCCTGAGCTCCAGCTCCTCTAGCATCTAGCAGAACGAATTAAAGGTCAGGTAGGAAAAAGGCCACAGAACGGCACGGACAACAGTGCTCTCAGCAGAAACATGTAAATGTTACCCAGCTAGGAGAAACACTGACTGTAATGTCCCTTGGGTAGAAGACGTTTGATGCAATGAAAGTTTGAAAGCAAGCATCACCCACTGCAGGCTAGCACTGCCATCCACAATATGTGGTTTGGAATCCCTTCCCTGAGGTTTGTTTAGGTTATGGGTGTGGCCAATGTGTTTGGATTAAATGTGCAGCAAATGTGGCAAGAAACAAGATTATCCTTGAATTAGACTGTGAGTGTGATATGGAAACTTTGGTTAGCGGTGTAGATGACATATAAAGGCCGCAAAATCTCAGAATCCGCTTTGGTTGGAAAGAAAAATCTAAAGCTGTGGCTAACCTTTACATCTATTGTCATGGGGCCCCAAGCTGAAGGGGGTATTAAAAATTGGCTGATTATGTACCATTCCACCAGTGAGCCAAATTGGCTTAATCCACGACCGCCAGAATTTATTTTTTTTGACCGCTAGAATTATTTTATTCTACTATTATTTTTTATTTAAAGTATTTAAACGTTAACATAGTCTAAGTACTATTTGGTGATGGGGCATAGGAAGATTGATGATTGATACAGAATGTTTTAAATTTCAGAATAATGAATAATTTTAGTTGCTAAATTGTTTTACAACAAAGTGTGATTACAGTATATATTTGTGGTTCACTTACATTTACATTTAGCACACACTTTTATCCAAAGCGAATTACAAAAAGAGTTTTCTATGGCTCTGGCCATAGCACTATCCAATTGAATGCAGAGGTAGTTTGAAAGATTAGGCCCTTACTGTACGTCTATCCTTTGTTGTCAGACTATACTGTAGATTATAGTCTGGCGTGTAAAGCTAGTAAGCCCCGGAAAATCAACAAAAAAATCTTACTCCCACTTAATCTATTGATGATGATTTCGATTAGTTAAAGAATATTGTCTTCCACATTTATACTTTAGTCATTCTAATGTAATACTGCATGAACACCCCGCCTCCGTTGTTTCACTCACTGACACACAGAGAAACAGAAGCAACACTGAAGATATGTGGAGAAATTTACAACTTTAAGTTCTTTTTCTGTTGAGCAAATGACAAAGCTACAGCTGATCATGGTTCCAAAAGGGAAGCCTCTTCTGAGACCAACAATAACCCAGAAGCGGCGTTCACCTTCCTGGTGTTCATTTCCTGTCTGCATCACTATTATTCTCAACCTTTTCAAACCCAGTGTTGACAGTTTTGCTGTGCAAGTTTAGACAAATATGGCTTTCCGGGCAAATGGGTACACCGAAAGAGAAAAGTACACAAAGGCTTTGAGCACATTTCATGAAAAAATAAAGCAGCCCAGCATAGGTTTATAGGATTATGCTGCCCTGACGCTGGCTTGGGTGTCAGAGACTGGGATTCACTGATAATGGCTGATGTGTGTGGGGTTTTGACTAGAGTACAACACCATTGGACTAAAATGACAGCTGTGGCTTTGAGAAAATTTCTGCTGAGAAGGAAAAAAATGGCTTGTTTTTTTCCTTAGGAGGTTCGAATGAAAGTGCTTCAGTGCCACCAGCTTTAATCATAATTGGTGATATCTGCCGTGTAATTTGCTGCTGGGCGGTATCTAAATAAAAACCCATTTACAGCGCTTACCCACGCCTCCTACAGTTCAAATGAAGACAAAGACCAGCTGGGCTGGTGCCATCTCAAATTAAACTACCTCCTCCACGTGTGTTCTTTCCTTTACACTGATGCCTGAGTCCTTTATTCTATTTCTTAAACAGTATGGAGCATGAGCAAGAAGTTCTTTGGTATTTTTTGCCCTCAACTGTCTTCAAGGCACTACTCCTCTCAGTTTAGGATTAAGATGAGGGTTGAGGGGGTTAGGGTTAGGAATAGGGTAAGGGTAGTGCCTTTTAGGCTGTGCTGCCTGGAAGGTGCTGTTGGGGGCAAAAAACACCATTGAGACTACAAGAAAGTCCTCGCCATCATTTTGTGTAACAGGCTCATGAAGTCAAGCGGTGCAAAACAATCCAGACTCACACTGTGAAAACACAGCAACCGGTGGGGAAGTTAGACTTTCAAAGCTCACCAGACTGGACTGATATACAAGAATTCCAGCCAACATTCCTCTCCCAGTGTTTAGGTTCTCGTTCTCCATCTGATAACTGGTTCTATTCAGTTCTCATCGTGTCAGCATTACAGTTTATGAACACTTGGGAGGACCCATAAACATGCACCAAATCATTTGGAGTTGAGCTGGCAATCTCACATTCCTAAACAGCAAGGGGTCACAATTTCCCACGCAGAGAAACTAACCTATTCTCTTTGATGTTTGTGTTGCAGGGCAGGAGACCTTCAACTCCAAGAGTCTGGCATTACAAGCCCAAAAGAAGATCTTGAGCAAGATGGCTACCATGGCTGTGGCCAACCTCCTAACAGATGACACCAGCAGCGAGATCCTGGATGAGCTCTACAGGGCCAGCCGTGAGTACACCAAGAGCAAAAAGGAGGCGCACAAGATCGTCAAAGACGTCATCAAGATCGCCCTGAAAATTGGCATCCTCTACCGCAACCAGCAGTTCAGTGCAGAAGAGCTGGAGACAGTGGAGCGTTTCAAGAAAAAAATGAACCAGACGGCCATGACAGCGGTCAGCTTCTATGAGGTCGACTACACCTTTGACCGGAACATTCTCTCAGAGTTACTCCTGGAGTGTCGAGATCTGCTGCATGAGGTGGTAGAGCAGCACTTGACGACTCGCTCGCACGGGCGCATCGACCACGTCTTCAACCACTTTGCTGATGTGGAATTCCTCGCTGAACTCTACGGCTCTTCAGACGAGTATAGACTCTATCTACGGAAGATCTGCGATGGCATAAACAAACTTCTTGATGAGGGTGTGCTTTAACCACACGCTCAGCACCCTCACTCGGATTGCTCTGCCTGTTTTTCAATCAATTTGTTTTCATTTATACAAGGGATAAGAAAGATATCTCTGTTTCCATTCCTCATTATTACTTGTGCAACTTCCACTTTCCTTATGCTTGTTGCCGATGAAGCCTTATTGTACGTTTCTATGTAGATCAGGGTCCAATATGTATTCCACAGCCGAGGATGCATTTATCATTAAAACACAACCACTAAATTATAGCTTGTACCAATGACAAAGACAAGCATGCTTATATGAAGGTCTTCTATAGCATGTTGCAAGTTTAAGATAAAGAGAGTCTGCATTGGTAGTTTTGAAAAAGGGTTTGATTGGTCCATCACTGACAAACACACAGCCAAAATAAAGTTTTTCACCAGATTCTTTGACACCCAGCCTGAAAACACACCCCGTCTATCATCACCATTGTACATAAATGAATCCTGAAATTATATCGGTATCATTTCCAGAATTTGTTGGGAGGCCTAAATCCTTCTTTTCCTTAAACTTCACTCCAAATCATGTCAGATCAGATGCTGTATGATGGCTTTGTAACTTAAGCTTCCATAGTTTTATGAGTGTGCCAAAACAAAACAAACACAAACCAGTGCTGTCTGTATAGACTAGCTTCCTATTCATTATCACGTGAGTGTATGTGTGTGACCATTTTAGTAACTTCCTTATTGTTGCAGGGGTGTAACACCTTTCCTTCGATTAAAGTTTTGTTTTAAATCTGTATTTTTTTGTTTCAAAATTTGTGTGACTAAATCATCAGCAGTGGCGTAACAGTGCAAACTAATTAACTATGAATGTCTCACCTGAGACCTGAGCAGACAGAAGAGAAACCTGTGCCTACCTGTGTGGAGAGTGACCTAACAGCCTGCAGTACCTGCCAGCTGCCACCGAGGTTTCTAAATTTAGCTGCAGGGATTATAAAAGCAGAAGGTCAGACGACCAACTAATGGAAGTGTGGCTCTGGATACAGAGACCATTATTCATGAGGGGTTGAACCAACCATTGCACTACAAATCACCTCACCTCACCGCCATGAAACTAGAAAACTAACTGTAAGTCACTTAATGTCCAAACTTTCATGCCCCACATGTAAGACAATGAAAGCTGCAACTAAATATAATAAGGGAACATGACAGGATTAAACTGACTAGATCTGAAAATGATGTGCTGCACCGAAGGCATTTGTGTTTAAGACTTTATGACATTACACAAAAGATAATTGCTCTACATTAGTATGTGACAGCTAATTCAATATCATCACACTCACAGAGTCATCAGACTCCTGACATCTTTCTGCCTCATTCATTTAAAGCCTCTTTCACTGATGTCAAAATGAGGCTTAATTAATGAATCCTGATCCATTGAGATGCACTGACCCATTAAGATCACACACAAGTCTAGGGGAACATGACAGCTTGTGCAGGAATAAGATACTCTTTTATGAAGAGTGCCTCGGCAGTGGCGTTTTCAAAATGATGACAAAACAGACCTTGCCAGCTAATCATCCACAAACACCTACAATGGCATTAGGAAATCAACTGTTCAAATGGATCTAAAGCAACAACAGTGTAAAAACAACAATGATATTTGACGTAAAAAAAAAAATGTAACCTGTGCCTTAAAATTCTCAGCTACCTAGTATTAGTGAACTTGGACAAGTAACATATGCAGTATGTGCAAGTAGAAGTAATGTATATATTTGTACTACCTGCAATGTTCGTTTACATAGTTTCAATACTGTTTGAACAACATGGTGAATATTACCTTATAGGGCTACACTGAATTCGATACGCAAGTGTTAAATCAAGTTCTGTCAAAAGTGAAATGAATTGTGATTTTATTTTAGAATGTTGGCTGTGCTGCTGTGTCTAACCAGTTCCATAATTCATGATGAAAGCTAGTTGTTATGGCAGATAATTCTTTGATTTAACACATCCAGTGTAGCCTCCCTATAAGTCATCCCAACTAAAGAGTAAATATTAAAAAAAACGGTTTACAGTTATAAAACATTTTTTACAATTGTCAATAGGTTGATTATCAAGTTAATTAAGCTGTTTACAAAATGATAAATGCAAAAAGCATAGAGTACCATGTTGTGAAACATATTATAGGCAGGAATGTACTAGAGATGAGTCAGCATGTGACTGAATTTAAATAATATGGTCCTGAATTGATTTACCACCAGGCACTAAAAGAGACACATGCATAATTTTGTCTTTCACTCATCCAGTGAAATCCTACTTTTCAAAAGTAAATGTTAAACGGTCAGCCTCAAATTAAGCCATTTAGGTGCTTAGCAAGGGATTCCAAATCATAACTTGTTTCAGAAAGAGAGTCTCTTTTAAACTTCAACAGATTAGAAACCTAAAAGATGTTATACTAATGTATGTGTCCAGATACTGTAGGGCACCACCCCATTTTCACAAATGTCACTCTGAAGACATGTTCCTAATCGTCTTAATGGTCAGAAAGCCGGCAGAAATGTCACCATAACATGTCTGGTGGCATTAGAGTGAACTGAGAGTGTCACGAAGAATGGCCAAGATTTAAAAAGTGCCTGTGGGTCTGAATGGCAGGTGGTCTTGGTGTAAAAATATCTCAAGATATCAGGAGACTCATGCTTAAAATATGACTTCATCAAATCTGTCTTTGGCCTCATCTTTTCATCTTAGAGAAAAACATTGGCTGTATGAACGTAGAGAAAGTCATACCGTAGCCTACAATGCCCCCTAGTGGTCAAATTACAGCATCAATTGTGCACAAGGATAGGTCCTTGAGCATAATTTAGGTCTCCTCTTTCAACTGCTATATAATATGCTTTGCGTTTTGCATTGTATGATTTTACAGCAAAATTAAACATTGTCAAATATAGGTCTATCCTACTGATTTCAAATAGCTCCTTGAATCGATTGCTTGCCAAGAGATACCAGTGCCAATTCTATTAACAATGTTTACATTGTACATTACACTGTGCATTAATTTTGCTAATTTCTTTAATCTATGAGGTTAAAAGACAACTTTGGTCAATTTCAACAAGAGCACTATTGCTAAATCTACTCGAGACTTGCCAGCACTGAAGACGCAAGAAATTCTGATCCAACTCATATAAGTTTCCTTGAACAGAGAAATTGTCCTGAGACAGCTAGACAATGGGGGCAGAACTTAAAACAGTGCTAGTTTTAACATCTTAACATCCTCTAAATATCATCCCAAAAGCCATGTAACATCAAAAGACACCTGATAACACAGCACATTAGTGTGTATGACTACAAATGACTTAATGAACTAGAGACATAAATATACTACTCCCAAGCATGGTAGGCATGCAGCAGAGGGCCTACTGACCACATGACCAGTACCTTATTAATTAATCGACTACAGGTGCTCTACCTGACAAAGTTAATTGAGTCCCATACTGTACTCCTGTGACATCTATCATGGACTACATACCACACACTGCTTTCTGCAGAGATCAATATACAAATAGTTTATACAAATAGGCATTTTCTGAAGCAACCAGAATGTTTGCAAACAGTCATATATTGTTTGTTTTTTTTATGTAATTTTGTAATTTTTATGTGGTTGCTTGCAAAAACAGACTGTTTTAACCCCTTTTTTGGTCATTTGTAGTCATACACACTACAGTGCTGTGTTGTACGGTATGATGTTGATGTTGCAAAGCTTTTGGGGTAGCATTTGAACCATGCTAAGATGTTTACAGTTTACAGCTCTGCCTCAATGGGTTAGCTGTCAGTGCTAATCTGTTCCAGGAAAACTTAATGAGATGGATCAGCATTTCTTTTGTCTTGTGTCAGAATACTAGCAAGTCTTGAGTAGCTTGAGCAACATGGAGCTTTTGTTGTTGTCCTTTAATACAAAATGTTACATGAACATTTCTCTTCTTCACTCTTTAGAACAATGTTTAGTAAACTGTGGTACATGTACATACAGTCAACACACTTTTTTTTTTCACTTTGTATTAAACACCAACCTGTGATTTGCATGTCTTCTGTGTGGTTTACATCCAGGAAATGACTGCATCTACTGTCCATGTATCATCTGTGTCATCTAAGCTGAAATGAAAACAAAAAGCAAATGTGATAGGAGAATGAGAAAAAGGAAAAATAAAAACAGGAAAAAAGATCATCCAACAACTAGGCAGGTCAAAGATAAATACAGTAGGCCCATGCTTGTCGAACATACATGTATAGCCTAGTTTAAATCTCATACCGTTACCCTTTGTATTGGGAACATGTTGATGGCTGTATCTATTGTTTTATTTAGGCCTATCCGTTTTTTCTGTGAGCTCACTTTCCCTGTCATCTTCCATACTTGTGAAACTAATAAAAATGTGTAAAAAAGTGAGATTCTATTTCAAGCATGTGTTGCCTCAGTACCGCCATCTGCTGTCCCATGAACAAAATTGTACAATTTACCCGCTGCACATGCAATAAAGCACACTCAAATCACGTGTAGATTAATGGGGAAAATAAATGATTACAAAACAATTACAAAACAAATATACAGGCAAACTGCATCAGTAAAAAAAAATCAAATTTTCCATTAATTTCACTAATCTTCCCAAAATGATCTAGCATTTAACGATTGAATAGATGCATGCATAAATCATGCTCTTCTTCTGAATTTGCTACCGGATGAATAAAGTTACTATCTTATCTTATCTTATCTTATATTATCTTATCTCTTGGGAATTAAGTAGGCCATGTCTGTGTTTCTCTGTTTAACAGAGGTGCTACAATCCTGATATAAATATTAAACCAGTCACATTACCATCTACTTTATATTGGTGTTTTTGGTGTCACTTTTTGTTTTAATTTAAATGTTATTTTCTTATTACCGGTATACGATTATTGCAATGTCAACGCATTATTGTAAAAGAGCTTGAATTTCAGTCAATTTCACCTGAATAAACAATAGCTGATGAAGGACTGTACTAGATCATTTTAAGAGACATTTCAAGAAATGTTTGTAAAGTGTTTATATTGTAGTGTGTGTGCCAATTCAATCTAGCCTACTTATTTCAACTTTAAAAATGTAATAGGCTATATTGGTCAGTAATATTTCAAATACAAAATAAGTTACCTTACTATAGAATATGCCAAAGTGTTAAACAATACTTTTTAGTTACATTCATTTTAAAAAACCTGTGACGAACGAATAAGTAGTATTTTACTTTACTTTTTTTTTCCCTCTGGTTAACTAGGCTACACTTTATCAAAGCCGAAAAACTTAAAATGCTGTTTTGTCCACACACCACATACTCAGTTTACCACAGTAAACCACTAAATATTCAAGCATATTACTAGCAGTATTTTTCAGAGTACTTCAGAGTATTTTCATTTGGGACAAGACAACAAAAATCGGTTAAGAATTACATCAAAGTTAACAATTAGGCTACGTTAGATGACATTATAGGCTATTAAGTTTTATTTCTTTCCTTTTTTTGTCTAGTTTTTGCATAATATTGTCTTTGATTTTTCTTTTTGTTTGTTTTATTTCACAGCACTTTGGTCGACTGCTGATGTGTATAAAGTCAAGTGTCTTATAAATAAATTTGACATTGAAAAGAAAGGAGCAAGCTAGCCTGCTAATAATACACGCTACACAATGGGATATATTTTTTTCCAGTTGTCAATTTTTTGCCAGTATCCATGATTAGATACAGGATGATACCCACCCAAGATCTGTAAAAAACGACTTCAAATTATGTTCAGCCAGAGGCCCATGAGCAACCAAGCTTACACATTTAAACAACACTTCAAAACACAACAGAAGGGATAGGCTATAAAACAATATTGGCTTATGACTGTCACAAAAAAATGCCAGATGCTGAAGCAGGCATCCATGAAGGCACTCTTTCATGATACAACATGTACTTTCACAAATGATCAAGGATAGCTCAAAAAGACCCATAACAAAGACAAAAGGGATGAAAATAGGATACCACCAAAATAATAATAAATTTCTTTTTGGGGGGTTATCAAAGTGGCACCTTTTGTCCATTATCAAGCCAAAAACAGATGGCTCAACTGTGTTGTCATGGACATTCAAATAAAATAAAATAAAATAAACTACTACTCATCAAGGCATTGAAGAAAATTGACAGAGTAAAACAGCTGGCCCATACGGCTACCAAAATGACGTTCTCACATAGTCTCGCCAAGTAAATGGTATACGGAGCCTCGCCAAAGGCAAGCAACTTAGTTTTATTTGTATCTGTATTTATTTAAGCATCTTAAATAAATGTTTATTGTGCTTCTCTAAATTTGTGCATCTAAACCAGGGGTTTGGGGGTGCAGCCCTTCACATCATTTCATGTGGCCCAATTAAAAAAAACTTGAAAAGAAGTGAAGCCATACAGTATTGTTTAACCATGCACAAAATTGGTAACTTTGCATGTATGGCATAAGTATGGCCACTGAATTCAACATGGAACATCTTACTGCCAGCAGGGGCATCGTAGAGGGGGGACTGAGTTACCAAGTCTCCAAGAGGGCTCAGAATTTTTCCCTGACTATCAGGAGAGGATTCAGAAGACAGAAGTGGTGCGGGAGATGGTCTGAAACACAGAATTATAAAGAGGACTCTAATATCTATGGTCTGAAACATCAGACCCCCCACCCCATCCCATCCATTGCCTTAACATTGCATTTATTTAGGTTTCCTTTTTATGCATGCATAGGCCTACTGATCCTCTGTGTTCTCCCAAAAGAACACATCCCTATCTTCCGATAACCAACCAATCTTTCTATGGAGCATTTGCACATTTTCTATGGGACCATGGAGTAGCCATAAGGTTTATAATTGTTATGCACCCTGCATATACTAGCACAGACATCATGGTATATCACTGGCCAGATGTACAAATAGCTATTAACATATTTGCCTTTGTGGGCGCTATGCCACGCTATTGCCTTTGTGGGCGCTATGCTTTTACAACCATAATAATTCCTGAGGCTCATCTCATAGTTTGCTTTCAGTTTCAATTTCCTGTCCCTGTCCTCTCCTGCCCAATTTGTGTAAACTGTCTGTTCACTATTAAGCCTATTTGTACCAAATGTAATTGTTCTTTTTCCAATCCATAACACTCAGTGACCTTTTAACAAGGCTATAGGTTTTAATGCTCTGGACTTTTCCAAGCTTTTGCTTAGTGTAGGCCTAAGGCTCAAACTCAATTTATCTCAACATGTTTTCTGAGTTTAGGCTACATAACCTAGCTAGCCTGGGAGTTAGGAATCTTTAACTTTTTTTTCCTGAGAGCTAGCCTACTTCAACAAGCACAGTGCAAACACTCATATAAAATATCATCTTGCCTACATTTTTGTGGGAGAAAAACATTTTCTGATCTTTATTGGTTCCTTGATTTTTCATGGCCAAATCTTGTGACTTAAAAATGAGAGATAGGCCTACTGTTAGGCTATCTCACGACCTGTTGGACCTGGACCCTGGAGCTTGGTCTATCCAAGGCTGTTATACTGCTACCTCTTGCATCTTGTCTGTGTCTGTTCAAGTGTGCACTTGGCAACATTGGCAGTGCTATTGTGTGTGTATTTGATAATAATGTGTATGAGTAGGCCTATGTTATGCGATGGGATGTTTGATTTTCCTACGAGATGAATAAAGTAGCCACGACCTGTTTTATTTTGACAGTAATGCTTGAATAACATAACAGCTTAATAGACAGCATTTAACATGTTACTAAATTACTGCCTTCGTTTATCAATGTCTCCATGTTGGTTGTGTCATTAGCCTACGCATGATTCAGTGGTGGTCATGTTTTTCTTCAAATGTAGGCTAGCCTAAGTTGAATGAGTCTCCTGCTGAAACATCAGCTGGCAGTTCTGAACTTGAAAGCTACGTGTAGCCAACCCTCTGTATGTACACATTAGCCATCATTTAATGTAGCATTGTCGAAAAACTGAATTACCTGAATGTATTAAATACCACAAAACGCATTTCTTGACCATGGAGGAGGGTTTCTTGCGACCGACCGACATCAACCTGAGCATAAGCTAAACACGTAGCCTACCGACAATGACAAAAAAACATGAGAAACAGGAAATAAGTGAACCAGTCAGTCAGTTTCAGTGTATCTGACAAGATATATTGTTCATTAAAGAATATCTTTGCAATAATGTGTAACAACACATGCATACGAAGCTCAGGCAACAGCATTGCAGTCGGTCGTCTTTAGACTGTTTAACCTGACTACTTCGAGCATTTAAAATGTCAATGGGCGGTAACAAAATGCTCTATCCAGAGCCACGCCTCTCGTTGTGGGAACGCGACCATCAGAGGTTGTTTTCCAGTGCTAGCCAATTAGCAACATAGCTAGCAGTGAATTTGTGTCTGGCGCGTTATCTGGTGATAGGTACAGTTTCCCTAATTTGTTTTGGATGAGTGAAAGAGTAAGCATTCTTCGGCGATATTAATGAGCGATCTTTACGCATCGACTTGTTTTAAGAAAAAACGCAGTTTGGTCGGGACTTTGGTTCTTCGGATCGCAGTGTTGCGAGGTGAGTTTTCTTAGAATACTTGCTGCTGGCTAACTTTAGCTTGCGTAAAAAAACAGTTCGCTGGAAAACTAAGCATGGAGTATTTTGTGAAAATAGACATTACACGTAGTTGCTGGCAAATAACCAAATTTTCAAAAATCTTGCTCTTGGCATCGAAGGGGATCCATGTACATCGCAAGATGGTTCAGAGAGTATTCCCTGTGTAACGTTAGCATAGAAGCTAACAGCTGGGCTAAGCTGAAAATGCTTTGCTAACTGACACATCTTGCAACAGAAGCTGGTTGGACGCATAAAACGGTGCTATGTAGCTGACGTTAGCAATGACAGAAGCAATGCATGGATCAGTGAAAAAGTGTTATCATGTTAAGTTGTTCGATTAGTCGAAAATGATCACTCAAGTGATGACTTTTACTTCAAGGATACAGTTACGGATAGCTTATGAAAGTTTTAACCATCTCCGTGAAAACCAATTTTTATACTATTCTACAGTTGTTAACGTTAGCTATCCCACTAGCTTTGTTGTTGCTTTGCTAACTAGGCAGCCAATGTTAGCCACGAACAAGACAGAATATTCCTGCGGACGCCTGATGTGTTCATTGGTTCAGAAATGCCAGCAATATTGGCGGGTCGAGAAATACAAACATTTAATTCACAAAGTCGCAGTTTTTAACAGCATTTCTGTTATTGTTTGCAAGACGTGAAATGGCTTGTTGCTAGCTTATTTGCGTTACCCTTGATGGCTAGACGCTGTTTACATTCACCTCGAGTTCGGCGCTTGCGATGTGGTTGCCAGCTTTGCACAGGCCGCAAGCAGAGGGGGAGGGGTGTGCAGACAAAATGCATTTGGTGGTTTGGCGATTTACAGTATCGTTACCTTGAAAGCCCGTGCGATTATTTGCCTTGAGCACATCACAGTTTAATGTTCCAGCGTAGTTACTGTGCTAAGTCACATGAGTTAGATTTATATCACTAGTTATTTTTATTTCACACAATAACCTGCAGTCTCGTTATCTAACTTTTTGGGAACCCATAGCTAACATGCTAGCTAAATATGTAGTTGAGTTTGCGGAAGCGTTACACCAGTTAGCTTCTAGCAAGGCAAACTGCACGAGGATTCGCAGTGTTATTAGTTAGCACGAGCGGCAGTATCTGTTGTGGTGGTTGTTTTTCTTACAAACTGATGAAGGGAAATAAAGATTTACGTCCTTCTTGTGTTTAAGTCTGCTTCATGTGTGTAATCAGTTGTACCGACTTCGAAAACGAAGCTAAACACGAGCGTCATATCCATGTAAAAATGATTTGGTTAGCATGCGTTGAATGGCTAACGGTAAGGTGAAGTCAACGTTATTGTTAGCTGACGCTAGCTAACGTGTCTATAACGTCAGGTAACGTTAACAAGAAATTGTGACAGTATTGTCACTACTCACTCTTATTTTCTTAATGCAAAACATTGACGATTCTATTTGCTTTCATTCGGTGTGAATTGTTAAAGCAAATATAAGTTCAATTTGTCTTGTCGTCGGGGGAAAAAAACGAGCGGGTCGACTAGTTTGGCTTTGGGAAGGTTTTATTGACGCTAACATTGGCTAACATTAATTGCACGAATGCAAATAGTTGTTGCAGTCATCAATACCTCTCTGAACACAATGACAGCTGTCGGATTACTCACGCTCTTAGTAAGGGTCTCCTCACTGTAACACTCTGAAACGTTAGGAATCTACTTGATCGACAGTTATAATTATCCGACGTTAGCGTCCAAACTACAACCCTTTGAATGATAACTGAGTTACAATAGGAAAAGAAAACCAACATTTCGAAAACTTTTCTATCACGTGGCTTTGTTTTCATTCCTAGTTTTTGTCTTCTAATTCGATGTGAACTTCGTGTCATGGTAAATATAGCATTTTGCTGATGTTAAGAAATGACCGGACAGGCTTCCTAGTTTCTAATATTATGTAAATAAGCTGTTTCATTATGCATGTAAAAAGTCATTTTTCTGGTCAGTATAGTGTTCTGCTGTACTGTTGTTTGAGTGACTCTGAAAACAACCCTACACGTAGCGTCTATCTGTACTGCAGTTAACCCTTGGTGTGCCATCTTTAGATTTCAGTTTGTAGAGCATGAACACACCATGAAGCGACGCTTGGAGGAACAGGACACAACTGTTTTTGCGTCTCAACAGCGTCGACTCCCTGGTAGTACTGACGGATTCCAACATCGTGTCCTAGCCCCAGCCACAGCTCTGTACGAGGCGGTTTCAGACAACATGCAACCGTCCTCTGGCATGCAGTATTCCGTCCCTCACGGGTATCAGGTATGCACTGCCAAGAGTCTCATACTTCATAGATTGATATTGTTATGGTCCGTGTTGACTTTGCTGAATTATGCAGTTAGGGTCAGATTATAAAGAGTTAAGTTGTCATCTCAATATTCATTTGCACACATTGGCTCCTATCGTGGTGGCGTTTTTGTACATTGTTGTTAAATTTAAGTGTGTCTCCTTATTGCTCCTAAAGGTTCCAATGGCCCAGAGTTCAGGCAGTCATGGTCACACCAGTAGTCCAGCGGTTCACAGTGGACCGCATCACCATACCCCTGCAGTCCATCCTCAGGGGTCGACAGTGGGCCCGGCACCCCACCACCCCCCAGCCTCCTCAGCACCTGCACAGGGACAGCAGCAGTTCCAGAGACTCAAGGTCTGTTGGCCCGTTTTGAAATCTTTAACAATTTTCCTTTCATCCAACCTACTTTTCTTTTCATGCGGGTTTAGCGTTTTATTTCTAAGAAACTAACTGAATGTAATTGATTTGATATGTCTTAGGTGGAGGATGCTTTATCCTATTTGGACCAGGTGAAGTTACAGTTTGGAAATCAGCCTCAAGTCTATAATGACTTTCTGGATATAATGAAGGAGTTCAAGTCTCAAAGGTTAGTGTACATAATCATGCTAGGTATACTGCATAGCTGTTAACCTTGATCACATTCTTTTTTCATGTCATTGCATCTTACGTTTGTCTTGTTTGTGTTTGTCTAGTATTGACACTCCGGGAGTCATTAGCAGAGTGTCCCAGCTTTTCAAGGGCCACCCAGACCTTATCATGGGTTTCAACACCTTCCTGCCCCCTGGTTACAAGATTGAGGTGCAGACCAATGACTTGGTCAATGTAACCACCCCAGGTCAGATTCACCACATCACGCCCCATGGGATATCAGTGCAGAATATCCTGCCTCCGCCGCATCAGGCCAGTCAGCAGCCTGCTCCTACCACCACTGCTGCCACCACCACCGTCACTGGCCAGCCAACTCCAGCCAAAATCAGCAAGGTTAATAGCAAACTTTTGGGCACTAAACCTTTATTTTTATGGGCCTTGGAAAAAAGGAAGCAGTTTGCAGAAATGCTTATGTTAAAGAAAGATGCTAGAAGCATTATGAAACTTTTTGTGACCGGATCTTTATATCACTGAAATATTAGCACTGTATAGTAGCTTGACAGTTTTATGAGCCATTAGGAAGTGTCTGAACTATACGTCTTCCTACAGCCCATGCAGTCTCCAGCCTTGACCCCGACCAGTCAACCCAACCCGTCCATCCCTTCCTATGCGTCTCCACGCTCCCCCTCGGTCCAGCCCCACACACCAGTCAGCAGTACGCCAGCAAGTGCCCCGCCCCCACCGAACAACCAGCCGGTAGAGTTCAATCATGCCATCAACTATGTCAACAAGATCAAGAATCGCTTCCAAGGCCAGCCAGACATCTATAAAGCCTTCCTTGAGATCCTGCATACTTATCAGGTGAGAATTTTTAGAAGTTTAAAGTAATTTGCTTGCTTGTGGCAAGCGCTGTGTGTGTGTGTGTGTGTGTGTGGGAGAGAGAGAGAGAGATTCACCTTTGAGAGAAATTAATCAACTCAACTTTTATACATTATCAGCATAAATATTTATTGAATGAATTAGAGTATTTATCTTCATAATTTCTTAATCAATTAATCTGTTTGTCAGTGATGCTAGTGAAGCTAATATTCTGTGTTCACTTTACAGAAAGAGCAGCGCAATGCAAAGGAGGCTGGGGGAAACTACACTCCCGCTCTCACAGAACAGGAAGTATACGCCCAAGTGGCCCGTCTCTTTAAGAACCAGGAGGATCTGCTCTCAGAGTTTGGCCAGTTCTTACCTGATGCCAACAGCTCAGCAGTGAGTGATGCCCTTTTGCTTGTGCACGCAACACAACTTCTTTGCTATTTAAATATTTGAAGCGTTTGTTCACAGTTCATTAAAATGTTTTTTTCCCCCCATAGTTGCTGAGCAAGACAAATGCAGAGAAGGCAGAGTCGGTGAGGAATGATCATGGAGGAACAGTGAAGAGGCCCCAGCTCAACAACAAGCAGAGGTTCAGTCAGAATGGCTGTCCCATCAGAAGACATCCTGGGCCCCCATCTACTCCTCCTGTTAAGGTAGGCAGCTTCCTTTCACTTTCATTTTCATTAATAACAGTTAGTGCTTTAATGTTATCCATCATAGAATAATCACATTGAAATAGTATTGTGATGAAAGTAAAACTTTTGCTTCAGTGATGAATGTGTTGAAAGTTCTTGAAGTTTAACTTTGCAAACTGATTATAAATCTTTTTTTTTTTTTTTTTTGCAGAAGAAACCAAAGTATTTTGGAAAAGATCATCAGTTGGCAGAGGCAAGCAAACTTGGAGGTGGAACGGAGTCCATGTTCTTTGAGAAGGTAAGTTTAAAGGTTTGCTTTTGCATCTTTGGTCCACATAAAGTATACCTGTTTACTGTTGACAATTTTAGATTGGCTTAGCTTGTTGGTTGAATGGAGGTAATGGTGCCTAACCTGTTTTTTATTGAAAGGTGCGGAAAGCCTTGCGCAGCAATGAGGCTTATGAAAACTTCCTGCGCTGCCTGGTCCTCTTCAATCAGGAGGTCATTGCTCGAGCAGAGCTGGTTCAGCTGGTGGTGCCCTTCTTGGGGTAAGAGTCCAACAGTAGTATATAAAGTGCATAACTGCACGTGTATAAAGTGCAGACAAATTTTCAGCTTTGGTAAACTGGTGAAGGGATTCTTTTCAGCCGAAGTAAACGCTCATAAATATTCCTCACAGGAAATTCCCAGAGCTCTTCACCTGGTTCAAAAACTTCCTTGGCTACAAAGAATCCACACACATCGAGAGCTTTCCCAAGGAGCGGGCTACCGAGGGCATCGCCATGGAGATAGATTATGCTTCCTGCAAGAGACTTGGCTCGAGTTACAGAGCACTGCCCAAGAGCTACCAGCAGCCCAAATGCACAGGAAGGACCCCACTATGTAAAGAGGTGAGCCCAGTTCATAGGCAAAGAACACTTCTCCACTCCCTGCACAGTTCCACAGTTAGTAACAACATGTCTGTTAATAACAATCTATCTGCTGACTGGTTATAGGTGCTTAATGACACCTGGGTGTCATTCCCCTCCTGGTCTGAGGATTCTACTTTTGTCAGCTCCAAGAAGACCCAGTATGAAGAGCACATTTACAGATGTGAGGATGAGCGTTTTGAGGTAAGGGCTAAAGAAAGCACAATTAAAACGTATTTAAGTTGTTCTGAAATTGATAACTGTATTTTTTGATAATGAACAGTAGTTGTTCATGTAGTCACTGAAATGTTAGATGTTCATTCCAAAATAAATTTATTTACTCCCATTTGTTTTAATTACCATAGTTGGATGTGGTGCTCGAGACCAACCTGGCCACCATCCGTGTCTTGGAGAGTGTGCAGAAGAAGTTGTCCCGCATGTCTGCTGAGGAGCAGGCCAAGTTCAGGCTGGACAACACTATGGGTGGCACCTCTGAGACGATTCACCGCAAGGCCATCCAGAGGATATATGGGGACAAGGCTCCAGATATCATTGACGGCCTCAAGAGAAATCCTGCAGTCTCCGTCCCCATTGTGCTGAAAAGGTGAGTTGATTTTCATCACCATGCACCAGGATTGACTTATGACTGAATGCTACCACTTAAAAGTTACCCTGCCAGCTTGGGACCACATAAATTTGATACTGCACAAACACTCCAGGCAGATATATATATAAACGTAGTTTTCCTCACAGTATAGGAATGTTGTGTTAAGCATGCTAGAATAGAGCGGTAACTTTATCTGTCTGCTAACAAGCAAATGGTAGCGTATAAACAAGCTTCGTGTCAGTGGCCTTACAAATGGATGGATCAGTCAGACTGCATACTCCAAAACATTTTGGGGCCTCTGCTATCAATATGTGTTGTGGCCCATTCTAGAACATTCATTCTTCTTATTTACATATTTGGCCTTCCATTGCAGTGCATTTAAATCACAGTGTTTCTGTCTATAGAACATGTGTTTAAGAAGTCTATGTAATTCAAGCCAATATATGACGGTGCTGTTCAAAGAGTCATCTTTTTAAATTATGCACTGTGAAACCAAACCTAATTCTGCACTATGCTACAGTAGTTACAAGTGCTTCAAATGATCGGAAGTGGCCGTTTTGGCGGGCTTCCAAGCAAGCATACGCGTGCCATGTTTGAGTCCATGTGAATATTGTGAATATATTGTGTGGTTCTCTTTGTGCTCGTTTCCAGGCTAAAGATAAAAGAGGAGGAATGGCGGGAAGCCCAGAGAGGCTTCAATAAGATCTGGAGGGAGCAGAACGAGAAGTATTACCTGAAGTCTCTGGATCACCAGGGCATTAACTTCAAACAGAATGACACAAAGGTGTTCCGCTCCAAAACGCTGCTCAATGAAATCGAGACTTTGTACGATGAGGTAAGAGGGCCACGTTTGGCAAATGCCTCACTTGGCCGGAGATGTTTTTTTATTTTCACACTTCATGATGTCATTTACTGACTGACAGGAAGTAAGTGAGAGTAGAGGGCCCTGTCATTGTCATAGTGAAACGACAGCTGAAAAATTATTCCTTTTTCAAACTCATCATCTTGTGTCTGAAATGTTCAAATAGTATTTAGGTGGAGCAGAATTGAACTTTTTTGGCTTTGCTGGTGTTTTGTTCTGTTGTGTTTGAAAGAGTTCCCATTTAAAAGACTTTGTTCAGCCACTTCAGCAACTTCCATTACAAACTTTCTGTTTTCACTAAGCTGGCGTTTGTTTCCTAAAAGCATAGTTGCTAACCAGTTAGCAAAGGGAAATTGCATTGCAACCAGCTAACTTAGCAACTATGCTTTTGGGAAACAGACGCCTGCAGTCTGAGAACTCTTCCAAACTTGGTTGTCTTCTGCTTGTCCGTGTAGCGGCAGGAGCAGGCGTCCGAGGAGGGCGGCCCCACTCCACCCCCCAGCGGCCCTCACATGACCCTGCCCTACGAGGACGGCCAGATCCTCGAGGACGCCGCCGGCCTCATCATCCACCACGTCAAGAGGCAGGCCGGCATCCAGAAGGACGACAAGCACAAGATCAAGCAGATCATCTACCACTTCCTGCCCGACATGCTCTTTACTCGCCGCGGCGAGCTCTCTGATGCTGAGGAAGAGGAGGAGGAAGAAGAGGAAGAGGACGGTGAGGCGGGCGAAGACGGCGGAGCCTCCAAGCGGCCCAACGGCACGGCGGCGTCAGGCAGCGGCCAGCGCTCCAAGTTGTTGTTCGGCAGCAGCAGCGCCGCAGCCCAGCGTGGCACTGGCAGCAACAGCGACGAGGCCTACAACCTGCTCTATGCCAACAACAACTGGTATGTGTTCCTGCGGCTGCACCAGATCCTGTGCGCGCGGCTGCTCCGTATCTTCAACCAGGCCGAGCGACAGATTGGCGAGGACAATCACGAGCGGGCCTGGGAGCGGGACGTGTTGGGCCTGCGCCGCGAGAAGGGGGACAGCCCCGCCATTCAGCTGCGCCTCAAAGAACCCAGTAAGTCCTGCAGTATGTCACACTCTTGACTTAGTCTTCGTCATGGAAAATCTGGAGTTGCTCAGATAATATTTTTTTATTTTTTTGGTTGTAAATGTGACGTGGTCTCTTGGTGCCCTTTTAAACAGATGTACTGATGTGAAAGAAATTATTTATTAGTTTTGTTTGTGTTAAGCGTCAGTTTTTGCTGCCTGTTTCACGGTTTGGTGATTTTTAAAGATGGAGTTTCTCTAAGTATTTAAAAATAATGGAATTTAACGTATTGATTCATTCATTCAGAATTTAAATGTAAAAAAAATATTATTTGCAATAAGAAAAGTATGCAAATGTAGCAAGGCTTGAGAAGTGATGTGGTGTTGTCCTTGCCTGCAGTGGACATTGAAGTGGACGAGTACTACTCGGCCTTCCTGGAGATGGTGCGCAACCTTCTGGATGGCAACATGGAGGCGTCCCAGTATGAAGACTCCCTGAGAGAGATGTTCACCATCCACGCCTACATCGCTTTCACTATGGACAAGCTCATCCAGAGCATTGTCAGGCAGGTGAGTGTCACTGTACAGAGTAGCTTTCCTTCTTTCCAAGCTGCAGCAGTCTCTGCCTCAATCAGGACTTTGAATTATGTGGGTAATTGTGTTCACCAACTGAAGTAAATAAAAAAATATATAATTATGTTTTGTTTTTTTAAATATATTTGGTCCCTCAAGTTTGCTTGCCATCAGAAAAAGCCAACTTTACTCTTTGAGATTTGAATTGAGGGTTGTGTTTGTGTATTTGTGTCCCTTTCTGACACACGTTGACGTTCCTCCTCCTCTCCCCCAGCTCCAACACATTGTGAGCGATGAGATCTGCGTGCAGGTGACGGAGCTCTACCTAAGCGAGTGTGCCAACCGCTCCACCGGGGGCCCACTGGCCACCCAGAGCTCCCGTGGCGCCGCCGAGGCTGCCTACCAGCGCAAGGCTGAGCAGCTCATGTCAGACGAGAACTGCTTCAAGGTACTGTACCATCTCCATCTCCACCCTCCCACACTCCAGCTTTGCCTGCCCACATGCAGCTACTTTAAGTCTAGCTTCACTCTGGTTCCTAGTTTAACTCATGTTTGGTGTTAGTTGAGGTCACATTTTTAGAAGTGTTTTTGTTTGTTTGTTGATTTTTTTTGTTTGTTTGTTTGTTTGTTTTTTCTCATTAGAAAAGAATTTAGATGTAGCAATTATTGTTGCATTATAAATGTGCACTCATGTGAAATGTTGGCAGGTAGCCAGCAAGGACCTTAAGTACTTGAGAACCCTGACTGTAATTTATCCTTGTTAACATTCAGTGATCGATTTCCTAAATACCACTTGTTAGACATTCCAGAACAGTTGCAGCTGAAAGAAACAAAATATAGCTCTAAACACATTACCTCAGATTAGCCGTGCATGAAAATGTCTCTAACAGTGATGGATTTGCTCTATATCTAGTTTGATTATTCAGAAAGATATATAAGCTGATAGGCTACACAGGCCAAAACGTGGTGGATAAAATTTTATGGCTCCTGTACTTAAAGTGACACTTGATTTTTGTTTTGTGGTGCAGTTAATTTTCCAGAAGACACGAGGGAATATTCAGCTGGCTGTGGAGCTGCTGGACACTGAGGAGGACAACTCGGACGAACACGCTGAGGCAGAGGTAAAGCCTAGTGTCATGCAGAGACCCACAGACATACTTTACAACGCCTGCATCACGCCCCCATCACATTGCATTTAATTATGCTGGTAGTAGTTTGGATTGCTGGGGTCACGGCATCTTGACCGCTCTACTCAGCAACGTGAGTGCCACTTGCAAAAAATGGAGGCAAGTGAAATATGTTCTGCCAGATTATTAATGTTTGAATGGTCTCATTTTTATGCCATTGAGACTAATCAACCATGAATAGATGTTTGTATATTTGTTATCCTGATGGCAGACATGATTAGCCACTGCAGGTGCACAGCTGTTTTGTCAAGATCATTATTTATTCTTTTGACCGCTCTTCTTCTGGTTTTGCAGCGCTGGTCGGACTACGTGGACCGCTACCTAAACTCCGACTCCACCTCCCCTGAGCTCCGGGAGCACCTCGCTCAGAAGCCTGTGTTCCTCCCCAGGTGAGGCTCCCTCTTCTTGTGCCAGTCTTCAGAAGGCGCAACCTCCCTATACCCCCGTTCTCCCTCCTCCCTTACCACCCCCCCTTTCACCCACAGTAGACAAATAAATAGTCTGAATCCCTCTTTTGCCTGTTTGTTTGTTTGTTTGTTTGTTTGTTTATCTCCCAGTGCTTTCCACAGTCCCTTCTTAGTCTGTTTTTAGCCGCACACTCTGTCCTTTTCATCCCTTTTTTTGCGAGAGGAATGTCAGAGAGTCTAGTGTGGAGAATTTGAACAAGCTGTTTGACAGAATCCTAGTAACACAACCTTTCAGTTCAAACAGTTCAAAGACAATGTCCAGTGGTCATTTTTGTGGGTTTGTGTCTCACTTTTCTTTTTGAGGCACTGTTATTTTGTTTTTTGTTTTTTTCCCCCTTTTTTTTGTCCTGTTCCTTTTTGTTCCATGTCTTGACAGCATCCACTCTAAATAAGCTGCAGACCAAGCCCCTGTCATTTTGATTGCACTTTATTAAGGCACGTAATCCACAACGGGGGACTTATTTATTTATGCATCTTCTCAGGGGATGGGACAAAACCAAGTTCACCGTGTTTGTGAAATCTTCCACTCTGTACGTGTGTGTAAATTTGTTTTTCTTGTTTATTTCTTTCCCAAAGATTGTATTGGTGAGGGATCATTATTTATTTGAGATTTTTTAAAAGAAAAAAGAAGTCCACAGAGAAGTAATTTTTACTCTTTTATTGTTTTATGTCATTTAGTGATTTAAGAGGAACAACAACCATTATGATGGGGGTGGGGTGGGGGATTGGGGGGGTCAGTAATGCGAAGTTGTAATGCTGAACATTTTTTAAGTTAACGCTTGCATTTGTATGCTGTCTCCTGACAAGGATTTGCAGGATAATCAATCATGGGTGCTGTGGAGGGCAGCTTCAATTTCTTTGGGCCTCAAATACCTTGACTTCCTTTTTTTTTTTTTTGGTGGGTGGGTGGGTGGGTGGGTGAGAGTTAAATCTTTTTAATCGAAGGGCTTGATAAGAATTGGATGCTCTGCATTCAGCTTAGGAAAAAAAAAAGTCAAGTCCAAAAGATGATGTGCTTACAAGCCCAGGATGTTTCTGTTCACTCTCTCTCTCTCATTAGTGCTCTTTTTATATCCATGTCATTCTTTTCATATGAGGCATTCTGTATGTGACTTATTTAATCCGTGTTTAGACTCGTTTTGTAAAGTTATCAATGTTTTGTGATCTGATCTTAAAGATTATTATGTCAATGAAACTGCATCAGGCATTGTGTATAAACGTTATAAAAGACAGACTGCTCTCCAGATGAAGATATCTTTCTTTCTTTCTTTTCTTTCTTTCTTTTGTTTTGTTTGTTTGTGGGTTAGAATGACCAGCTTGCTGAGTGATAACTGCCATGGTCTGTCATGCCCTGCCTGACCTGTATTTGAGAGAGGGGCTTGTCAATAAATGCTGGTCAAATTGTATTCTCAAAAATGTGCGTGTATTTCTTTCCAGAGGTTTGAGAGCATTGCATGGGGTTGGTTCTGATATCTGGGCTTTGGTGTAAACCAGCGTGTCAAACGTCAAGCCTGTGTTTATCTGTCTCGACCTCCATTGATTTTTCTATTTTGTTTCCATGCATGCTTCCAACAAGCTGTACATCCATAGAACTTGAAGCTTGGCTGTCCTGACATTTGGAACCCATCTTGATTTTCCCCCTTCCCCCCCACTTTATTTTCATTTTGTTTATTGTTTTTACTTGGAAAAAGTAGTTGGATCGTTTCATTTTGATGTACATACTTTTAATAGTGTGCCCTCCTTCCCCCTCCCCGTCCCATCTCTCATGTGTATTTTTCTATTAACCCATTAGCGAGTGTGCAGCAGTTGGTACAGATTATCAGCACATTGGTTTATTTGGTTTGCTCAGTCCCACTATTTGCTCCCAGCAATGGGGAAACTTCAGTGGCTTCATGTAATTTCTCAAGTCCTCCATTGCATGGTCATGATGGGTTACACAAACAATTTCAAGTATTTTTTCACAAAATTCAACAAAATTATGCCAGCTCGTATCTTGGCTTGTTGACATTTTTGCAGCAATGTAAAAAAGTATTTGCTATTTTTTATTATTTTTTTGTAATAAATAATTGGCTAGTTTACAGTGGAGCCCTGAATGCAAAATAAGATTCATGGTTTCAGTCCCCGCTCTCCTGTGGTAAGTACACATTTAATTTAGTTTTCATGAAAAGCGGGGATTTCAAATTGCATTTTTAAATGCTTGAATCTGGAGATAGCTTGATTTAGGATATTTTACATTGTGCCAATGGTGTGTTTATTAAGATTTGATTAAAAAAAAAGAGAGAAAATGGCCTCTTGGGCAACCAAAAAAAACAATACAGATGCTCTTCAAAACAATTGTAGCAAATCTGTCTTAGCTAATTGTTTTTTTCCCCCCTCAATATTTTTATACTCTAGGAACAGCAGAGCTTTGGTACTTGGAACAGACACTCATACTGCCTGATGTAAAGTAGCAAGTTAAGGGTATTTGCTGAGCTCAAGAGAACTCATCCTCTGGCTGTTTTTCTTTTTTAATGTCTGTAATCCCTCTCCATAAGGAACCTGCGGAGGATTCGTAAGTGCCAGCGCGGCCAGGAGATGCAGGAGCGGGAGGCCAAGGACTCTGCCAAGAAGTCTGGCGACTCGGCCGATAGCATGAATATGGAGTGCATGTTCAAGCTCAACTCCTACAAGATGGTGTATGTGTTCAAGTCGGAGGATTACATGTACCGGCGCACTGCCTTGCTCCGAGCACACCAGGTAAGCAAAAATTATTGTGTCAGAGTTTTGCTTTTTCATTTAAGAAAACCCTGAAATCCTCTCCAAATTAAACACAATTCTCTCTCAAGCCAAATAAAGAGCTGGTACATATTCTCTCTACTTCAGATAATGGTCCTCCAATGATGCAATTGCTTGTGTGATTAGCAAAGTGAATAATAAAGTTTAAATGTGTATATGGTCCACATGAAAAGATGTGTGTTGCTTAAGCACTAAGTGTGTGTGTGTCTGTGTATGTCTGTGTGTGTGTGTGTGTGTGTGTGTGTGTGTGTGTACAGTCTCATGAGCGAGTGAGCACTCGCCTGCACCAGCGGTTCCAGGCCTGGCTGGACAAGTGGCGGAAGGAGCATGTGACGGCCGACATGGCTGCCGACAACCGCAAGTGGCTGATGGGCGAGGGCCGTGAGGGGCTGCTGCCCTGCAAGACCACCTGCCACCCCGAGGTGCTGCACTTTGTGGGCATCAACAAGTACCGCGTGAAGTACACCTCACCCTGAGCCACAGCCTGCCACAGAGGGGCAGTGTTTTTAATAACAAAACAAAAAGAAAAAAGAAAAGAAAAAAAACTAAAATTTTATGGATGTGAAGTATTAGGAAGTTTTATGAACTCAAAGTTACACATTTATTTCTTGTACTTTTCAGTTTATTTTTGTTTTGTTATTTTTATTTTCTTTTTTTTTTTTTTTTTTTTTTTACGTTGGATCTTCGATGGCAGGCTTTTTGGAGGGAGGGGAGGGGGGTAGGCCCAGGGGGAACAGACTTTTACAACCTATTGTTTTGGAAATCTCCCTAAAGCTCAGACTAATTCAATCTATGGGTCCACTGCACAGTGCTGGAGGGTTTGGCTTCCTGTATTTTTTATTTTTATTTTTTTTTCTCTTTTCTTTCTTTTTGATTGTGATTGTGATGCTACACGAATGACGTGCGACCTAAGTACCAGCTCCACCGGGGGGCGCTGCCTACTCCTGAGTGCACCGCAGCACTTCTAAAGGACACTTCACCATCAGAACACAAGTGACTTCCATAGGCAGACTTGTCTATCACTCCTGACTCATGGTGTTACTGAGTGGGTTTTCCTTTCATTTATTTTTGTATATAGTTCTTCTTAAGAGAGGAAAAGAGAGAGAGAGATGAGAGAGAAAGAGAGGGGGGAAATGTAGATTAGCAATACTATATCTAGGAAGAAAAAAATAAAAAACAGACGAGCGGTTCCGACAAGCTACCTGTGTGAAAGCAAAGGTCAAAGAGACAGCATTTCCTTCCTTTATTGTCTGTAATCCCACATCAGGTGTGCTGATGGAGGGGGGGGGGATGAGCTGTATGCACTGTTTTGTTTCATTGTAACAGCATTTTTTTGTATGTGTGTGTGTGTCAGATCATGCTGCAGTCTCAACTTTGTGAAGCTATATAGAGGCTGTAATTTCTGAATTGAACTCTCGCAAATCTCTTGCCGCCCTCGTGCAGATGTCTTTAGTTACTGTCAGTGTCCCATGCCAATCAACCAGCGTAAACATGCCAACCCAGAACAAAACAGAGAGAAAAGCTACAGGCTGCGTTACCCCCATGTAAATAACTTGTATATAGACCCAACTGTTTATATCAGACTTTCATTTCAAAGTAGTAGACCCTAACTGACCGACTGTGGATATCTTCAAGATGTGGCTAAAGCTGGTAAAGTATGTACGAAAATGAAAAATCATTTATTACCATTTTTACCAAAGGGAGATTTGTTATTTGTCTGGTCTTTTTTTCCTTTTTTCCTCTTTTACTGTATTGTCACGTAAATGTTTCTTTGAAACCGTAGAGAGAAAAAAAAAGTCCAGCATTTTTTAAATGCAAGTTTTATAGAATGCCTTTTCATTCGATTTCTAAAATCCTGTTTTTATTCGAAGCACTGACACCACTAACATTTTAAATTCTTAGCATCTTACGGTGTAGAGCTAAGAAAGTCCTTCTGTACCCTCCAGATATATATATGTGTAACATGTTTAAAAAAAAAAGAAGAAGAAGAAGAAAAAGCAGGCTGACTGGCTCACTGTGGGGAACGATTACTGCAATGGAGGCATGTCTTTATGTGCAAATGTATTGCCCTTTCATTCATTTCATTGTTGTTTATTAAATAAAGTGAAATTGTAGTAGTTGACTTTGGCTCCATGTTGTGTGGTGTGAGACTTGTCGTCATCATCACCATGTTAGTTTTAATGATTAGCCACTAAAATAGTATTCACACATTTCTTTCATAGTAACTTCATTTTGTAATGATAGATTATTGAGGTGTTGTCAACAATTTGGCAGTCATTTAATGACAGGTTTTCCACTTTGACGAAAATTGGTGAAAATTGGATTTCCACTTTTATGTAAGACCTTGCCTTTGGCAGACTGCCAACAGGTTCATTTGTCATTTGTCGTTGACAAGCATGAATTCCGTTGAGAACATTTGCCACCTACTAACTTCTAAGGTTGGACAGCTCGAGGAGCAATATGTCTTGAAAGCACACCACCTCCTTCATTACAACATAGTGCTGTCGTCCAGACAAATAGATTTCTCTCCCCCACTTACCCAGTACCCAATGCTCTCTTACTTCATTGGGCTGGCCACACATACCCTCTAGGATACTTGATTTTCCCCACAGAGGCACTTTACTATAAAGCTCAACACTTTTCTACCACTTATGCCTCCATTTGGCCTCCTCAGCCCACCACCTGCAACTTCATAGGAAAGCGCTGAAATAATCTATTTAGATTCTCCATTTGCTTTTTTATTCTCTGATGCTTTTATGAAATACTTTAATGTCTTGATGGTTTTCTTTAAAGCTTATCAATCATTTCTGTTGAGTTTTGTGAGAGTGTGGTCCTGATGCTGCTGGAGGAATGCATTACTGTGTGATAACAGCAGAGGGTGTATTTTAACAAGGGATATCTTAAATGGAATACTCCTACAATATAATTGACTGCAAATGTTGATATTGAATTTTTGAGGCAGTTAGATGGGTGTGGGGTTTTTAAATTTTTTAAAAACTCTCAAACCACAATAACTGTAAGGAATGCTATCTTTGGTAGAATAGTTGCCCTTAGCAAGGCAGACGAAGCACAACTTAGCAAGGGCTCTTCTATAGCTAAACCAGTTTAGTCCATTTTTACTTTTCACACCTTTAAACCACACCCACCATCCTGCACAATTATATTCATCCTGCATCCTGCACAATTATATTCATCTGCAAAATTCTGCCCAGTCATTCATCTCAAGCACACTATCCAGCGTCCTACACAATCATATGTAGTCATTTTGCCTCTCAAGCACTACCCAACCCCTGACCTCAAATTCCAACTTTTCAAGTATAACACATGACAAAACACAAAGCCCTGTGAAACTTTGCCTATTCTTTTGCTTTGTAGAATAAACCCATTTTTTTCTACCATCACTATTATTACCATATGGATGGTATTTGGAAACATAAATCAAGGGCCTAAAGACTGCCAAGTCCAATTGGGTGTGTTAGATTGGGGCTGGAACCAAAACTCTCAGTGGAAAAGTAAAAGAGCGATAAACAAAACGAGGTCAAGTTCCCGATATCCGCCACACAACAGTCTCTACAGATCTGGGGCCGGGCCAGTCCAGCCTGGTGTCCCCATGAGTGATATAACGCTGGGCTTGTTATCCTTGGAAGTCAACAGAAGACAGCTGTTTTACACACACCCAGAGACATCTAATGTGTACTTCCTGCACGGCTGGCTTTAATCTCAAGTACGTTGTAACCCTATGTCTGCTGTTGGTCAATGAGTCATTCTCTGAGTAGACGCATGGGAACCCTGGGATAGTGGAGGTATCCATTAATGGACCAGGAAGACCCTTTGTTACCATCATTGGAGATATAGGCTATACTACCTATATACTGTATAAGGTACAACTGGGACATAGTGTTTAGTTTGGAAACACAAGATTTGTTGACTTTTTGATATCACTCTCATAGAACATGACAGAAAACTCCCCACAGAATGCATTTTTTTTTTTCAAATTGTAGCTGTTTTTATTGTTATTGTTTGTAACAAGAGGGCTCACAAGAAATGTCCTGCAAACAGAAAGTACAGAATTCATAAAATGGTAAACATGTTTAGAAGGCAGAAATTTGTCTTATGAGTGCAGAGACTAGCCATGAAGTTAAGGATTGTTCTGACTGGCGCTTGATGTAGATGTAGACCACAGAAGGCTCTGTATGTCAAATGTCACTCCCGCATGTAAACTCGTGTGCACACCACATCATCAGCTCCAAAGGTCTGAAAAGATAAAGAATCATCACCATCAATACAAGGACATTTCAGCATTAGCACTGAAATTTTTAACACTTGCCTTTCGAACTACAAGAACTCTCAAGAGAAGCAGTTGGAGCTCGAACTGCATGCAGCATGAGAAGTTTGTAGATAACGTTGAGTCCAAGAGTGACGGGCGCAAGAGAAATGGAATTGTCAGCAATGGCGAGCATCTGTGCCCCAGAACAGGAAATGAGGGACAGAGAACTCAGGCGCGGCCTTTTAAAAGAATGGTGTTAAGATGGGCCATCTGCCGCCTGCCCTGGTATCTTGGGAGACATTAGCCAAAGGTCTGTCAAGGCCCACCTCACCATTGGCATTTTGCTATGAGACATGATCAATGAAGCACATTAGTGCGGCTGCCTCACTCACATGGATCCCAGGCCGCAGCCCCCACAGGCAGCCCTGCACATTAATGCCAGCCTCCTACTAATGGACCCATATGATTGCACAGACACACAATCCCCACTCTATTAACAAAAGACACTGGGGACTCCAGATCTAATTGAAAGATGTGCAACCATGTAGTGATTTCTGTCTGCAGTACAGCAGGCTACTCTTTTTACTGGGATCTCGCTTTTGTCAATCCGCTCTTCAATGTGGGCGGTTATACGAGACTAAGAAACTAGAATTTTCCACCGTAAAATTCTCTCCCAAAAGATGACCTTTGCTTTGTGAGGCTAAGCTGGTGAGGACGCTGTCCAGCTCAGCTGTATAAAGTTATAAGTTTGTTGACCAAAAAAAGGACAAGGGAGACTTGCATTATTCAGGATTCACTCCCTATCTCGGGAGCTCCCTGCTTTTTTTCACATCAGATGTGATTACTGTAACTTCATAGTCAAACAGATTCGATTCCTTTGTTCAGCGTTATACTATGGTAGCTCAGTTCAACGTCTGCTGTGGTGAGCATCTAATTTACTGTTGTCTAACAAGACTGGCTGGCCGGCTGGGTGCTCTGTATGCCCCAAACTGTAATTTATGCAACTGACCATTACAGTTGGCAGAACAGACAGTTCAAGACTTTTATGGAAAAAAAAAAAAAACCCTTCCAGCCATGTTAGGACTTAACTCAGAATGAGATTTGAATGACTTCACTGTAAAGTATTGAGGTGCAATCACGCAGAAGACCTGAGACACAGCGGGGATGATGTCCAAGCTCATTCATCATAATAACAGAGAACCCAATAACAATGGCAATGCTTCCCCAAACACGTCCCATGAAGGACTTATGCTGTTTATTGGACCGGTCACTGGTTCGATTGCACCGGCGTTTGACTGATGAATGTTGAAACCTTCCTCTGCATTTCGGCTTGATGTAAAATGATTGCATTGTCTGGTAAACTGCAGTGCTTGTAAAGGCCTCAGTGCCAGGCAGAGACAGTATTGATATCCCTCAGGGATTACAAAGAGGAGGTGTGGAGGGTATTCCCAACACTTATAAAACGGACTCAACCGTTTTGGGTACCTTTTTTTTTATTATTATTGTCCATCTGGTCTGTAAAATTAAACAAGCCATGTGCATGCCACCTGTACATTCTTTGCATTATTTAGGATGGAGTGAAAAACAATGAAAGAGGTGTTTCTGATGCATTCAAGTACATGAGAATGGCCTTGGCGTTCCCTTCTAACCAGTACCTCATGTTAGACTAAAGCTTTCAGCAAAGTGCTATCAATCGTTGCAGCTATCACAGTGTGGTTTAAAGCAATCCTTGTAAGCGAATGACAAGAAAGGAATTGTAATAACACATTTTAATTAAGTTGTATGTGCCCAAGGCACTGTGTGCCACCCTCATTTCAAAAGTGAGATTGATTGCTGTGGGTTTAATATGTGATAATTACTGTCAGTTGAACACATGGAAACTTTAATTATCAAATGTATGACTTCAGAAAAAAACCCCACCAAAATCAAATCAACTAATTGGAAACAAATCTCACCAGGATAAGCTCCTCTCCCTTCAGCTCTCTTGTCCAGAAGGTTTTTGGGCCTCCTGCATCCAAAAGAGTCTGCTTGCAGTACATTTTGTTTTCGGTCTCCCATGTTGCCAGACTCTGTGAAAATCAGATGCTTCAAATCAAAGTCTCTAGACACCCGAAGACAAGAAATGCAGTACATGTGTCAGTTGCACAACCACTGTGAGAATCTGAGGCTATTGAGAATGAATGTATGTTCTGGACGTGACCTCCGCCACAATGCATGGCCCAAAAACAACAACTTTAGGTTGCTGGAATGAAGTGAGAGAAGTGTTTGAATGGAGGATATTACTTCTTTCAGAATCGTATATCTCCTTGGCATGTTCTCGTATTGTTCTTTTCACAGTTCACAGTTAAAGCGATATATTTTCATATTATTCACAACTTGTGTGAACACAAAGTTTTGTGGGATTCAATCCGACAGCACATATTTCATGCACAAATGAAAATGAGGGCTATGTAAGCACTCACTAAGTTGTCTGCACTATCTGTCCAAAATGAGTGGATTTAGGGATGGGCTTGAAAGATACTTCTCCTTCAGCCAAGCCAACGTTATGCTTGGAATGAGGCGGTGGGATTGTTAGCTTTTCGGGGTTTGAGTTTGCAAAAGCCAGGGCTGACTGACCCTTCTATAGTCCTCCATTATTACACAGTGGCCATCCTGCACTAAGCTGTCTGAGTGAGATAATGACGGTCTAATGCTGATTACCTTAACAGTGAGATCATGTGAGGTTCAATGATGTGGTCTTTACTTTAAAAAAATCAATATGCCATTTCCTCTGTGGAATACTTTTATATGGACAACCAGTGAGAGAATTAGAGAGGACTAGAAAGGTTTCATGTTTGGAGAGATCACACTGACGCTCGTTCACGTCATTCTCCTCTCCTTCTCAGTCCTTCACAGGGAGGGTAATATTGAATATATTCATTAAGTGGATTCATGAAGAGATCAACTCTTTCAGACTGCATGGCGCAAGTAGGATTACCTTGCATTTCCGACCATCCACTGTTTCCTCGTTGAACTCTTGACCGATTTGGAAGTTGATTTCGGTAGTGCGTACAGTGGTTGAGGTCTTGATGTAGAACTGTTCCCCGTTCTGGCGGATCTCCACGTGAGGTTTGGATGCAGCTGCATTTGCCACCTTTCTCAACATGGCGTTCACTCCTATGAAATGAATGAAAATGCATAACATAGGATTACAGACCTTGTACATGTATACAAAACCTAATCCCAGGAGAGATCTTGTTCAAAAGAGATTTACATTAAAGGGTACTATAGCTTTGATGGGATATACTTACCCTAATCTGTCCACCTATTTTCATGCCAGTCATGTCTACATAGTAGAGTGCTGAAGACTCTTTCATGTTATACATCGCATGCTGGAACGTCTTTCATTCTTCACATTTAATGAAATGGTGTCAGTAACATGAAATGCCTTATACAGATTTGATTTTTGTACTGATATCATCTGTAACACATGCAAATGTCAGGGTGTTTATATATCCACACAGTCATGTGAAGAGTGACTTTTACTTCACATAGGAATGGTATGCAGTTTCCTCTGTGTAGAGGTATCACGCCACCCCAAATGAGATTGTTATCAGCAGATGTAGCAAATAGGGGTGTGCAATGACAAGGTGTTGAATAAAAGGAATGTCTGGGGTCGTGAATTTTGCATGGTTTCCTCGTGGACTCAGTGGCTCACTCTGTGCAAACATATTCACCTCTGGCACGGCAGCACACTGACAAACAATTGGGTTATAAACTGTTTCCTTGCAAGGAATATGCCTCTGGCTCCCGTCTGCTTCCCAGCACATCAAAAAAGACACTTTCTCAGGCTGTCTCTGTGAGCTTTCCAGCACAAATTAGCGCACTTGGATTGCCCCAATGATTAGATTTCAGTCCAAAATGTGTTTATTGTACTGTCAAAAAAAAAAGCTCAATTCAGACAACTCCCAGTCTGCACAGCCAAGAACAATATCTCAACTCACTGTCATTCCAGATAACATGACAGAGGTTGAAGTGCATGCCAGCATTTTCAATTCACCGGATCAGACTCCTCTTTGCATTACCATATAATTCAAAGTAATGTCTTTTTCTTGTCGAGGTCCATGTTCAGTTCAGTTTGAAAGAGAATTAAAGTGCTCATTGGTAAGCCATAGGATATATGGGTGCACATGAGAGCCTTGCCTATAAAACGTGAGGCGACTAATCTAGGAACAACAGCCAGCCACAGAAAACAAAGGCACAAACAAAAGCAATCCAGCCACTGGCACTGAGCACAGGCGACTGATCCATCCGCACTATGGTCCCCATGATTGATGAAATCTTACAGCCTGGGAGATATGGACAAATCTGTGCATCGGCTAGGAAGGCGGAATAGAGAGAGAAATAAGACCAAATGACTTACCCAGGGCTTTCAGGAGCTCGTCGAAATTCTCACTGCTTTTCATCTTCCAGGTGCCTGCAAAATTGGGCATTTTCATGAGCTTGGTTGTGGGGGGAAAAAAGAAGAGAGAGATCTGTTTTGCAGTTTTGCAGCTCTTCCTCCTCCTCTTGCTACTCACACACTCCTATTGTATCCTTTCTCCTTCTCTCCCTCTCTTTCTCTTTCTCTCTCTCTGTCTGTCTCCCTGTCTCTCTGTCTCACCCTCCCTCTCTGGACCACTAGTCATAGCATGTGTATTGAACATGAGTCAAAGTTCCCTCCCCCTGGAAAGCCTTCTCATTACTCAAAGGTGGCAGTGGTTCACAGGAACAGACTCTATCTGCAGACCTCCACTCTTTCCAGCCATGTCATTGTCTGATCATGATTTAATGGTGCTATAATAGATGTCAGCTTTGGATGTTATTTTCCTTAGTGCAATTGGAATGATTAAGTACACAAAGCAAGCCATACGGTACTTTAAAAGCACCATCTTTCCACATGCATTTCATTATTTTTGCACTGGGGACTATATGTAGGGGAAAATAGACTTGCATCTGAAAAGACGTGCAAGTCTGCCTACAGAGCTGTGAATGTTTTTGGATGGTATAATTAGGCATCCACAGGAAGCCTTTAAATATTTACTTCTCCATTGCCACACATTTGAGATGGAGAGGCAACAATGCAGTCCATAAACTTTTCACGCACGGACGATCTCAAATTGAGAACAGAGATTGAGCCTATAACCACCTTTGAAAATGGCACCGAACCGCAGGTTCTCAGTACATTTCCCATGAAGGCTGATTCAGTCCCCCATCGTCCCACCTCCTTCACTCAAAGCTGGGGGGCCCCAGGAGAGCGGGGGGCAAGGATCTCGTCTCCCTCTCTCTCTCTCTCTCTCTCTCTCTCTCTCTCTCTCTCTCTCTCTCACACACACACACACACACACACACACTCTTTCTCTCTCCCTCCCCTCAAGCCTGATTTGTTCCTTTTCTGATGGTTCTTCATCAATCTCGTTGACAAAGTGCCTCCCAGACAGCAGCTGATAATTAATGTACAGAAGGGGCAAGGAGCACTTTGTCATTCCTCCCAGGAAGTGTCCGGTAAAAAGCACAGAGCTGTCTATCCCCCCCAGTGTTTTTTTTCTATGGCTGCTGTTTGTGCCATCAGTCAATGAATTCGGTTTTGGTCCTCAGATGTCTTTTTTTTTCCAGAGAAAGTGTGTGAGAAAGGCATCCAAAAGATGAATGGCTTAAGTTCTCGCCTCAGCTCTCTATATGTAGGCTAACCAGACAGAACTTGACCAAATGATGATGTCAACTGCAAAGTTTGTGGGGAGAGTTTTCAGCCAGTCCGTGGGGAAAATTTCAATGTTATGATCGAGAGGGTTGAGGATTCTGTGCTTAGTGAAAAAAAGGCACTAGCTTGGTTTGCTTTAGTTATGCATACCATCAAAATACCAAAGATGTTGAGTAAGTCTACTTTGTTTCAAAGAGGAAATGACACAGTTGTCCAAAGTGACAAATGATTTTTTTTCCCTGCTCTTTGTAAGTCCAGGTGTTTTTTAAAATTCATGAATTCTTATGGCAGCGTTGAAATATTCTATGAAAAAAAAAAAAAAACGGCCTCTCTCTCTCTCTCTGCCCAGAAAATAAATTACTTTAATAAAATCCATCTTACCAACACATGTGACCAAAAGACACAAATACTGTAATCATCCGACCCTTTTGTGTAACCTCTTTGTAACGGTGATTAGTTGGGTCAGTTCCCAGTACCACGGGGCATTTGCTAATCCCGGTGAGCCTAATAGGCGACATCTAATTACGTTACAGGCAATCAAGGGGCATTGTTTTAATGGCGGCCATCTGTCTGGGTGGGTGAACCCACAGAAGATACAGGCCCTTCTGCCACTGTTTCATTCGAAAATTAAGTATTTGGAGCCTTTACAGTGGGCAGTTGCCATTTGGTGCCCCTAATGTCATTGTCTTACCCCTCAGCTGTGGGATTGTCCATTGGTCAGTGCACTCCCCGAGGGAGCGCTCCCACCCTGATCTCCTCACAGAACCCCCCCCCCCCCCCCGCCCCCCTTCCCCCTCCCAGATCTGCTGTTTGAATTCATGTGGTTGGGCAGGAGTTTCTTTCTTTTTTTTCCTCCTCCATCTCCTCACCAAGCTCTTATCATTTGTCTATGTTTGACCTCTGAGCAGATATGTCACGGCACACTGTTCACTGTGTCAGTCCCTGCCCATCCCCCTTGTTAAACAGTGATCAGTGGTCACACCTCACATACATTTCTTTTTTAAAAAATAGATCTATCATGTTGTACTAAACTAATACCGCAAATTTGGTGACTGAGAAGATGCTATTATGATATCATTGTATATTAAAAACTGATTATTTCTTCCTGAAGAGACATACTGTACCTTTCATCATAAGGAACTTTAAATTAAAGAATTTCTACAAAATCTACAAAAATAAACAAGACTCACATTGTCATCTTCCTCACAGAAAGGGTCTTTCTCTGCACCAGGCAAGTGGAGCCACTTTTTATTCCCAGCCATGCCCCTTGCAAAACATGAAAGGTAAGTTAGGTGATGAAACTCTGGTGAAACCACTGACACTTTCCCATGCTGTTTTACACGAGGATACAGGCCATAGAATGGCTGTCCCTTCTTCTGTGCTTCTCAGTCTAACTTAGTGGATACATGCATCACCTTCACACCTCAGTGGCCGTACTTGTCCGAGGCGGTCACCATGACGATGCAAAATTGAATCGTATCTAACTGGATCTCCCGGAACATAGGGAGGTGATGGGTTAATGGCAAAAGTAAAACTGATGGCTGATATTACACAATGTATTTTTCATGTCTCTGCTAAAAGTCTACCAAACCTTTACCATTCATACATCAAGAGAAATCAGGTCTGGTTTTCAAATCCATGAACAGATGGTCAGATAATTTATTTTTATGAGATCAATATTTTTCACTTATTGAATGACATGTGTATTGCATCATGAATTTTCACAATCTGAGAACAACTATGAATCACAACTGGATCAGTGTTACCATTTTATTAGTTCAGTGCACAGCCCTCGCTGGAGAGAATAGCATCCTCTTATTGCGCCCTCTACAGGGTCAACATAGCATTACAGCAGGGAAGAAGCACACACATTCCACTCTGTTCATTCCAATCATGAATCGTCTTGCTGACCTTTTCAACACTTAATGCTTACTGTGTAAGTCCAAACTAAACAACTGGTGCAATGCAAATGGTCCAAGATCTGAAATGAGTTATGGAGCTGAGAGGCCAGGTTTCACTACCATCACTGTATTGTAGAAGAGGGAGCTTGTACCACAATGGAAAAATTGGATGTGAATGATGTTTGCAATACATGGTATTGAGCAGGGGGGGGTAAAGACACAGGATTCAAACACTCAATTTATCTACAACCACCAAGTTTACAGAAAACTGTGTCAATGACTAGTGTCGTACATATTTTGAACTGAAACGTGACGAGAGCTTCTTTGTTTTCATCAGTCTTTCATATTTACAATGATTCAAAGGACACACCCACCCAGACAAGTGATTGACAGAGATCTGCACATCTAACATCTTTTCTTCTACAATGTAGTTCTCCTGAAAGATCATGATTCCTCCCTCAAGGGCCCGTCTTTGGTCTAATCCATTTCGCAGTCCTTTTCTAGTAACATTACACACTCCAGCGATCAGCAGAGGAATCAGAGTCCTTACCTCACCAAATTTTGATGTTTGGTCATTTTGATATAAATCTTTTCTTGTGCAACAACAACAACAAAAACAATCACTCAAAACTGGTGGCACTGACATGTTCAACACCCAGTAGAGCACTATATACATACATCTGGAATGGGCCTCAGTGACATGTCACAGCCGTACATTTGATAAAATATCCAATTTAAAATACCTTCCTGTGGAATTTCCCGGCAGAACTGGCAGTAAATTTAGAATTTAGGATAATTCATGTGTACTAAATCTATGTCTTTTTCCTTAAAAATATTCACATCTGGCAAGGGGTTGAAAGTATTGACAGAGATTGGAGTATACACATTCTTCACATAACCCAGACTCAGTCTGCATGGGGAGACTGAAGTAGACAGTGCTCAAAGTCTGCTTGCAACACCAAGGTTTCTCTACCTCTTCCATCACCACAAACAAAAGTAAAAATGGTCTCCACCACACAATGAAATATCACAAGGCAACGTAGTTTAAAAGGCTGACAGACGAAAAAGGGATGAGGTTCAGAGGAGATGGTACAGGCTTGACCAGGGCCAAGGGACAAGGCCACCAGACATCCTCTACCAGTGTCTGGAGTCCACCAACTCTGGCCGGAGACTCAGTTTTTTCAGCGTCTCATAGCCGACCACCATGACGATCGCAGTGGGTGTGGAGGATATGATGCGGGCCGACAGTCCCTTGGTCATCCCCCAGAATCCCTCTTCTCTTACCAGCTGCTTAAATGTCACAATGATGGAGGACCTGCCTTCAACCTGCACAGAAGAGATCACTGATTAGGAATTAGGAATCACTGATCATATCAGCAGATGCCTCTACAGCATATTCAGACAATGGTTAAGCAACAGCAACAAAGGGCCATACCATGCAATGAGCAATGTTGTTAAAATTACATCAATAGAATGTAAAATAACAATATATTATAATATATTATAATAGTAGGTTCATAGCATTGTATGTCACCTGGACTCTGGCTCTGACAACATCCATTGGATTTGTGACCGTGGAGGCAGTAGCTGCAGCAAGTGGTCCGGCCATGGCTTGCAGAACCAGGTGGGGACAATTACTAGGTGCCAGTTTGGACAACTGTTCTGTGGGACAGACATAACATCACAGCATTTAACTTTCAGCATGTATAAATTATAAAGTAGCATGATAAAAGAGGTACAACTGTGTGCTTCATGGAAATTCATGGTGACAATCTTTGTTCAATGGAATAAATGTTCAGATTATGCTTTTTATGTATTTTAAGAAGCATCTCACTTCAACAGAGACACTCTGTAGTCTGCCTTACCTGCATAAAAGTGATAGAAAGGCCACCAAACAGCGCTGTTTGGGATGTAGGTGAGGAGAGATGCCATGTAGCCCCTGTAAAATCCCCGTAGACCATCGGTTGCAAAGATCTGGGCAATAATGTCTCTAGTTTGGCCAAAAGTGACTTTGTGCTTTGCCCCCACCATCCTTGGCTTGACACGAAAGCGTGTCAGATGTTCCCCTTGGCCCTGCATCATAAGCTGCTGGGAGATGACATCTATTGGGACAGTGATACTCTGGGCCACTAGAGATGCCGAACCGCCTGCCACCAACGACTTGACAGTATTGTTAGTCGAGTAAGTGGAGACATACTTGCGCACAAGCTCGTACGTGGTGATGTACGCCTGACCTGAGATGAGGGTGAAGGTGTTGACCATGAAGCCACGGTAGAGGCCCCTCACGCCCTCAGCTCGCAGTATCTTCACAAACGCATCAAGAGTCCCATTGTAAAGGGACTTCCCCTTTTGAACTTGTAGCCTGGTGCGGATGAGAGTGGCAGGGTAGACCGTGGCCCGAATGGTCATGGTCATGAAGACCCCAAAGGAGTAGAACTTCCTCTTGTCCAGGTCCTCCCATTCTATGATCTGGATGTTCCGCTTCTGCTGCATCCTGGCTCCTTGAGGCTTGCTGCATCAGATTTTAGCACCTTGTCTACAAAAACAGACATAAAGAATCTGATGGTGATTTTGTCTGAAGTGAGGAAATCTGCCTTGACTTCAACATTACTATTTTCACTAGCTAATGTAGTCTGCCTTCAGGGCACAAATGACAAAAATTAACATGGCAATCATAAGACCAACTGACAACTAACGTTAGTTAACTTTAAAACGCATGGGCAATAATCTTGTTGGATTCACATGGATTTGCTCAGTTTGCTAAATTAAGTTGTGACTTGTTAAGCATTGTTTGAATAGCTAACCTCGCTACTAGTTCGAAATAACATTACCAGCTAGCCATCCTGTTCAAAGGCAAAGCAGGTGACTGTAGCTAGCCAAAGCAAACTCCATGCAACCCAGCTAGCAACGTGGTTTTCAACATCAGGAAATAAACTGTTAATTGCAGAGGTTTCGTATCTAGTAGGTGTTACCGATGCCATACATACTGTTCAATTGGTTAGTGTTATGGATTCAAGGTGTTGTATGTTGTGGTTACATCAGAGTTCACGTTGTTGCTCAATGTTACCTCACCTACTGGCTAGCCGGCTAACGTTATTAGCAAGCAAGCAAGCTACTTTGCAAGCTATGTTAGCTCACCCAAAGGTTTCAGGACACAGTGTTCCCCAGCGCCATGTCTGACTTTAGCGTAAAGGCACAATAGTCCTCATCTACTTTTCAGGCCATTATCCGTCATCCACGCTGTGTAAAATAACAATTCCCTTCATTGATATGAAACTACACGAACAGAATGTAGGAAAAGAGCATGTATCAAAAAAGCTTGCAAAGCCCGATTGCTAGCTGGTTGGCTAATTATTGAGAGGTAGCCATGTTACGGAACACGACCTTACAAAATCACTACTTTTAAAACAACTTACGCACTCGACAAATTCTTCATTCGGAGCCCATCTCTACGTTGGCAGTGTTACTGCATTGTGTACGTGACAAATTAACCGCTCTAGCTACCATTAAGGCATGCAACTCTTCCCGAATGTCATGCCTGTTCGACAACCAATGATGGTGCTCTGACCTGACACACCACTAAAGGTGAAAGGTCAAACCAGTCGGGTGAGGCTGGTAAGGACCCCTGCAGAACAATGTGCTACAGAAACTATTATTCGTCTTCTTCTTTGGTTTATTGGCAGATTACCACAGAAACATCCGATGCACAATTTACACTGGAATTATTTCATACTGACAGTTTGAGACTCACTTGTCTGTATAGACACCATTAACAGGATCCTTGGATAAATTACACATGTCCATGTCCAAAGCAGAGTGGGCCTACTCTTATTGTTTACAATGATAAAGAATAACATATAAGCATCTCTTTACTGTGTTTTCTGGGGTTGACAGAGGTCAGTATTGGGGTTTCAGGAAGTGTATGGATGCTGTATGACAGACAGTTAAAACAGAGAGGATTCAAGCGGAGCGTATTCCATGATCTTCTTTGGTTAAAATGCCTGATTATATGGGACACCAGAGGTACAGTTCAATATTCTATGAAGTTTAGATGTTCTGTTGTAAGGACATACAGCTCCAGACACAAACCTGCCCATGCAAAACCCCGGCCCGGGGGCTGCATGCGGCCCTTTACATCATTCCATGTGGCCCGCCTAAAAAACGTTTGAAAGGAGTTGTAGGTGTATGTTGCCTGTTTAAAAACATTTATTGCGATGCACTTTCTGCAACACAATCCTGGCAACTCCCTACGAGGTGCATCTTAGCCCTGCTTACCAACAGGAAAGGGATACAAAAATAAGTGGTGACGCATTAGGGACTGTGTTAGTGATGGTCAGAAACATGAGGAAATGTGCTTTTTTTCCCACTAATGTTTGTGGTCGCGCATGTAAATTTGGTAGGTCGCCCCTCTGAGGAAAATCCCATTGCTCATGTGGCCCTTGACAAAAATGAGTTTGACACCCCTGTTCTAGACTATGCTGTCTAAGAGATCTGAGATTCAAACTATTTAACAGCCATGCATTGTAGTTCAGTGAGGATAGGTTGTGAGTTTCAACTGTTTGGCAAAAACAATTTGCATGTTGCAAAGACCAAGGGTGATGATAAAGTTGCCAAGCCTATGGCTTTCTTAAAACTAATGTAAAGAAACCATCAAAATGCCAATTCACCTTGTTCCATGTGATAATGAGAACAAGATGAATTGGCATTGATGACATTCATGAGGTAATGAATGTAATTTTAAACCAGAATTTGATTTGAGGTTTAAAGTCATTGAAATAAATTTGTTTTTCATGGAATGATGAAATTCATGGATTCATTTCTTTGAAATTTAGGAAATTAGATGATTTTCCAAATGTGCATGCCTCCTTGGGGACAGCCAACGCTGCCTATCAATGACTGTATAAGAGCTGCTGCTTACTGTACCTAAAAGCAGTTCTGAGTGGCCGCCTTCACTGACTTTAAAGCCGTAATTAAGTGCCATCAGTGTTGTCATTCTATCAATTTGGCTTCATATATATCGTATTGTGAGCTGCTGCTTACTGTACCTAAAAGCAGTTCTGAGTGGCCGCCTTCACTGACTTTAAAGCCGTAATTAAGTGTCATCAGTGTTGTCATTCTATCAATTTGGCTTCATATATATCGTATTGTGATAGCAAAAGTTATTTGTTGTTATTAACACATTATTAGAACTAAAACACGCCTGACTGTCTGAAACTGCTGAGCTTGTCAGTGGAGTGACGGTCTACTCCAATCCTGTAGGTGGTGGAAGAGATCCAGAGCAACAACATGCTATGTGTGCATGCGCATTAGAGTAAGAAATATTTTGTTGAGTCAAGAGCGGCTAACATTTGTCTAAGGAAGTATCAATCCAAGTAACGTGCTGTATCGAGGTAATAGACCAAAATTATTTGAACATATATGATTTCTTATTTTTTTTCATTAGGTCAGGTGTTGACTGAGCACTTTGACTCATGTTCTTTTGTTGCAAGTTGCTAAATTTCCTTCTATTTCACCGGCTAAGGTTTGCTAATTCAGCCTCTCTGTAGCAAGTAGAGCTACCCACGGTGCTTTATTGCAGCTAACTTAGGCTAACGCTTACGAAGATCAGAGATGGATGGATTAAAACGTCCATAGCTAAACAAATATTATTACACATTATTGTATTTTGATTAAAACCCTTTTTTTATCTTACAGGTCAACAAATAGGCAACCATGGTAAGTTGATAGAGCTATTGAGATGTCTAACGTTACTTATCATGTTAACGTTATCATGAATTACTCAATCAACGGTTGTCTGTAGTCTGTAGCAATTTGTGTTGCTAATATTGTCAATTATCAATAGTTATTACTACCAGACGGCTCTCTACCAACTTTGTTTCCAACCAACTTACAAATTGCTAGCTAAACTAGCCTACAAGTGACACACTATTATTTAATAAAGTGAAAGCGAAACTGTCAAATGGATTGCTTTTTCTTCGAAACTCCCATATTGTAAGAATGTTACCAGGGTGGTCATTTGCCATCCTTGCTTCCATATTTGCATCCATGCTTCATATGGAAATGTATTTATTAATGTGTCTGTTTCAGTCCCGCAGATATGATTCGAGAACGACCATATTCTCACCAGAAGGCAAGTTACCTGCAACTGTTTGATTTCACTTTTGTAGGCATTGTTCCTAAAGGGTCACTGACCATCACTATTTTTGAGAATAATATGTGGTAGACTAACTGGTTTATGTGTTGTAGGTCGCTTGTATCAAGTGGAGTATGCCATGGAGGCTATTGGCCATGCTGGCACCTGTTTGGGAATTCTTGCAAATGATGGTGTGCTGCTGGCAGCAGAGAGGAGAAACATTCACAAACTTCTGGATGAGGTGTTTTTCTCTGAGAAAATCTACAAGTTGAACGAGTAAGTCTTCTATACTCTCTTTTAAAACTAAAATGAATTTTTATCTGAATATTTTGTGTAGTAATGACATTTGACATACTTCATCACACTTAGTTTTGCATAAACGTGCAAGTTGTGCATTGTTAATTGGTACATTGTTACTGTTCTAGGGACATGGCCTGCAGTGTTGCTGGAATCACATCAGATGCTAATGTGTTGACCAATGAGCTGAGGCTTATTGCACAGAGGTAAGTGTAATCATTTTGTCTGTGATGTCAGTGCCATTTATGGGATGGTCTTTTCAGCCCTTGACATGACATCACTAGGAATACTTCTTTATGCAGCACTAGGCAACCTACCGTACTTAAAGTATTTTAGGGTAATGATTGCATTGACACACACTTTTGCATTGTTAAAGTTAGCAACTCCTAAATACTACATTCTGAGGTTGCATTTAGTGACACAATTGAAGATAACGCTTGTCTTACGGGATTCAGCAGCTTATGAGCTGCAGTAACTCGATCCAACGGTACCGCGAACGGATGCCCCCTTAATTGGTCTCCGCCCGTTACCACTGTCCCGTGCAAAAAATATAAAATAAAAACATGCACACTTAAATTCTCCTACATCTTCTCACCTGGACATGTCTTCTAAGACATAAAAATTAAAATCGTAGACACTGGGTGTGGTGCATGGTGCACCCACAGTTGTTGGGGAGTCTCCAATTAAGCGAGAGTACATTTATTTAAGAGTTGTCATTTATCCTGACTAAAAGTAGGCCTAGGTTTCAGCGGCCACTTTTTGCGGTTTCAGCGGCCACTTTTAGTGCAAATTAGGAGAAGTTAAAATAAAATTCTTTGTGAATATGGCCCCAGATGTTTGGCTGCAAACAGGAATTGACAGATTCTGTATTGGTGGAATAAGGATTAACGAGTTGTGTTTGTCTGGTATCTATGAAAACAGTGAAAAACTATGGAAAAATTCCTGAGATCCTTAAGCATCCCTCTTTTCCAAATGGCATCTTAACTAAGAGAACTTTTCTTCACCTAACTAGGTACTTACTGCAGTATCAAGAGCCTATCCCATGTGAGCAACTGGTGACAGCTTTGTGTGACATCAAACAGGCATACACACAGTTTGGTGGTAAGTACAGTGGTCTTAACCTGTGAGATGATGAGGAGGAGGATTCCACATCCTGCCTTCACACTAGATTTTTGACTTTTTAAAAAAAAAAATTCTACTCTATTCTGTTCACAAAGTTCTTGTTACTTATCCGCAAATAAATACTTGCAGATATTTATATTGTTCCCCTCAATATGACTGTTAATATGTGAGCAAATATTTGATGTCGATATGCGTAAAGGTGATAATAAGCTGGAAATCAAAAATAAGCCCTACTCATTTAAAATGTGTCACTTATGATTCATACTTGAATGTAAGTGAGTATATCAGTGTAAGTCTCTTCAGTGCACACAAGTGTTAATGACTGGCAAAGGAATTGTATGTGTTAGTTGGCTGTCACCTGCATCTATCTAGAAATCATACATGGTTGACGTGTTTATTGCTGTGCTTGGGCTACCCTGTTCAAAAGCTTCTTGGAATTACAATATTTCAATTTCATTGACACTTTAATGTTTGCCCTGTTTTCATGATAATATTTTTTTTACTAGCTATCTAATTTTCTATGTATGTATGTAAGTATGTCAGATTAAATGATCTGTGCAATTTCCAGGCAAACGGCCCTTTGGCGTGTCCTTGTTGTACATGGGCTGGGATAAGCACTACGGCTTCCAACTGTACCAGAGTGACCCCAGTGGAAACTATGGAGGCTGGAAAGCAACATGCATTGGCAACAACAGTGCTGTAAGTGTTCTGTTGGTACAACATTAAATTACTCACCACAACAGCATGCAAAAATGGTTGTTTGATTCTATTTTGTTTGATAGTGTATTCATTATTCAATTCATGCATCGCTCAAATGTGCTTTTAAATTCTGCTTTAGTTATTGCATAGTTATTTAAAGATAAGGTGTTTCAGGTTTTGAACCTTTTTTGTTGTTGTTTTAGGCTGCAGTATCTATGCTGAAGCAGGATTTCAAAGAGGGTGAAATGACGCTGTCTGCAGCACTTGCATTAGCAGTCAAGGTCCTCAACAAAACGATGGATGTGAGCAAGCTGTCTGCAGAAAAAGGTTTGGCTTATTTATAAAACATATACATTTTGTCACTTCTGCACCATTTAAAATCAGTTCACTGCCTCATGGGAGATTAATAAGCAACCCCATATGCTAAGTGTTAAGCATCTTTTTTTATAGCTTTGTGGGGAAAAAAAACCTTTGAGGGGGATATGACAAGCTTGCTGACTTTGAAATGGACATACTTTTTGCCTCAGGATCAGTGTGTTACAGTGTGGAGATGCAAAGTCCATGAAAAAATTATGTTAAGTCTGTGAAAAATCACAGCAATTATTAGCTTTGGGAGACCATTTCTATTCTTTCAGACTAGATAATACAAAAAAATAGTCCTGGCTTGGTCTGAAGGTCTGAAGTAATGTTAACCATACCATTCAGAATATGGTCTCTTTCCAAGTTGGTGCTACTGGTGATTCGTCACCTAACAAACGATCAGAAAGATGGTAGAGTAGCTCTGCAATTAATGAACTTAAAGGAATAGTCCACCTCTTTATGAAAATTGGTTATTCACCTCCTTACTCTGAGTTACATATGTGGGTAAGAGCATTTTGGTCTCATTGCTTGTGTTTTCCTAGTGTGGCATCACCAATTTTCCCCATTTTTAGCTTTAGCTTAGCAGAGGCGCTGGAATGCAAAGTTGCCAGATAGCAATTCTTTGGCAACTTTACTTTACTGTGTCTATGCTAAGCTAAAGGTAAAATTGGGGTTGCCAGACTAGGACAACATATGCACTGAGACCAAAATGCTCTTACCCACATATGTAACTCTAGGTCAGGGAATGAATAACCCAATTTTCATAAAGAGGTGGACTATTCCTTTAACAATATAGCATCAAACAAATGGGAAAACACATTTAAATTGTAAAAAGCATTGGCTTGGGAGAGCTGATTTTTGCTGAGGGTTGCAGGGCTTTGGTGAAGAGGGAGTGGTATTTGCAGGGCAGCAGTCATGACTGCATGCGTATCTTTGTGTTTCCAGTTGAGATCGCCACCCTCACGCGAGAGAACGGGAAGACCAAAATAAAAGTGCTGAAGCAGAAGGAGGTGGAGGAGCTCATCAAGAAGCACGAGGCGGAGGAGGCCAAAGCCGAGAAAGACAAGAAAGAGAAGGAACAGCGGGAAAAAGACAAGTAAACGAAACTTGGGGATACGGTTAATGGCGAATGTGTATGTTAAGTAACTATGTTTGAATTGAGTTTTCTATAATAAAAAAAACACTTGAAACAGCTTGCTGTTCTCAGTATCAGCTAATTGATGGATTCTTTCTTTCTTCCATTTTCCCAAGGCTATTCACTCACAGTACAATAGAGAACACAAAATGCTTTCGAGGGTATTGACGATTACATTTTCTGTCAAGAATTGAGTTGATCATTTTTGAGCAAGAATCGAGTTGAGCATGAGGATGATTGTAGTCATAGGAAATGGCTGCTGTAAATAGCCCAATTCCATAGTCTGTTTCATGCCCACAGTAAGACTCTTCCTTCTCCACTTTGGCCTGTCTGGAAAGTATTTGCCAGCAGGTGGAGGCAGAGTCCTGACCTGCCTAGTCATGCTCCAGTTTCAAATTGGGCGTGCTGGACACGACAGGTCAGTCTGCCTGCCTCTGTAAAGCTGGAGCAGTGCTTGCACAAGGAATTAGGACCTTATATTTCAATCCACTAGATTAGAAAATAATTATTTAAAAGGGCTTTGAAAGTGTCTTTTCAGAATATGTGTGTGAGAAATTTCACAGAAATGGTGTCTGCACAGACAAGTGGCAGTTCATTTAGGCTGTGAATAAACTCAAAGTGGTGTGAATATGTTACTTACATACCATTTATGTCACTAAATACAAGGTTGTTATAAGCAGCACTGAGAGAGAAACCAGACGGTTAAAAAAAAAAAAAAAAAAAAAAAATCATATACTTTGCTCTTGGGAAGCTTGTCCTGTGATTTTGCACTGTAGACTGCCAATGTCTGTGGAGCCATGAAGCTAACTGGTGTTGCCAACCAAGTGTGTAATATGCATCAGACAGCCTGCAATTTGTAGTCGGCTGTTTGAGACTGAGCTCAGTGCATTGCCACCCCTCTTGCACATGACTTGCACATGCGGCATGCCCTCCTTATGATTTGGTCTTCTTCTGGTGGTGTTGCCTCTGAACTACAACTTGGTTAATGAATTTGGAGGCCAGGGGTATATTCTGAGAAGGTAGTTTAGTGGTAAATTTGGGTGGAATTTGTAGAATCTCCTCAGGTAACAGATCAGATATTTCTGAGAACATATGGTTTAATCAAATCTTTGTAAAAAATAAAAAAAGGTGTCGTGGCACACTCAGAACTCACACCTTTTTTCTTTTTTACAAGTTTGCTTTGATCGCCGTGTGCACCTCATAAGGTGTGTGTTTACATAGAAATAATTTTTATTAATCAAATCCTTAAAAAACAAGGGTGAAATACACTCATGATCCAGTTGCCATCTGTCTCATCTCAATTATTGTTATGTAGGTATAGAATCTGGAGTAAACAATGTTTCAGTGGGTGCTGCTTATTTCTCCTAACCTTTTTGTAAAACTAATTGGGTTGGTGCCAGTTAGGTTTACTGAAGAACATGTTTGTAAAGTCATGAGTCATTCACTCTGAAAGCCTCAGTGAATGTGTCAAAAATGTTGAAGTCAACACATGCAAATTAATAATCACACTCATGCCACATCTTGTTAGTTGGAAGCAGTTTAATCTGCATCTTCTGTTCAATGTTGATCTGTATACTTTATGACGTGTGCATACACAGCAATCTTTATGTGTTTAAATCTTCTTATTTATTCAGTTTGTATATGATGAACGTTATGTACACTTGAATTAAGGAATCCTTTATAGCCCAGATGTGAATACAAAAGAGACACTAGAAATAAGGGTTCTTGCTATGACAAAGAAAATTAGTCATTTTCAAGGAGCATTTATGAATACATCTCAAATACATGCTGTTTACCATTTTTCCAAAACAAACGGAACAAAATAGCCTGAGATTACTCCTCAAACATAAACGTGAGGGCAATTTTCTAAGCACTTAGCTCTCTGCGAAGCTTTTTGACACATTTGCCAACGTGACATCTCTATGGCTCCCAGGGATTCAAGACCAAGACCATGAGAAATGACAGACTACTCCTCATTTGTGTGTTTTAGTCTGTAAAAATCTAACCATGAAGGATATTTCAGATAAGCCATCTAATTTTTTTATTTTAATTAAATAAGAACCAAAAAAACAGCCTAGTGGAAATGTAAACAAGTTATAAATAATTTCAGTCATTTCTTCCCATATAAACTGTGCAAGCATTCATATTCATGTTCATCTCCTATTTTGGAATGAATACTAATAACTTAATCATGTTTTGAGCTCCTATTTTGCTGAACAGCATCTATTAATGTTATTGTAGGTAACAGGACAGAGGAGGCCTTGCTTTGTCTTATGGGACAAACAACACCTGCAAAGGGCCCTCTATTATCATCAGTGGTAATCAGATCCGTGCCATCATCCCCAAAGGTTTGACAAATGATTTGGCGCATCATATCTGACCCTCCATTTCCTCTCATATGCGCCTCTCCTCTAAGTGCGCCTGCGCTGAGTGTGATGTATAGCTGTGCCCGGCCTTGTAGGACAGCTCCCAATGAGATTGTTGTTTTCTTGTTTCCTCTTATGCCTGTGCTGAATCAGTCAAAAAAAAGCACAGAAGGGCACACCAATTTGAAATTGTATGGGAGACCCTGATAAGTAATATTCCATGTTGAACCAGCTGTTTGGAATCTGTCTGAATGGGTTCCAGTGGATCTCGGTGAGCCATACATCTTAGGTGAGGGACAATCACATCACGAGGCACGCTGGCGTACACTCTTTGGTCCCCTCCTCCACTTACCACAATTTTTTGACTGTCTTCATTCTGTGGGTCGATAGCACTGAAGCGATGCTGTCACTTAGGAGATATGCAGGTTAGAGCAACTTACATAAGCCTTTCATAGAGAGAAGACTAGAGAGTAATAGAGATGCATGTGGAAGAGATGTCTCTGCTTAGCTGTCTAGAGGCCTCAGATTTGTCAAATCGGCCTTTTCCACAGAGGACTGTGAGGGGGAAAATGAGCTGCGTTCAGATTTGGGTTACTATGATTTGCAGAAAGCAAAGCTCAAGTGCTTTCTCTCCTCTGAGAGTTAGCCAAGATTTCAGACAAATCTCATTTCCATGCCTACATTGATTGGCAAATGCATGTTTTGTGCAGTTCAGGTGCAGTCATATGAATGCCTGTATTTTGAATAGACATTTTTTTTTTTCCCTTTGTGGTATGGCTATACGTTTTCTGTTTTTCCCTTTGTTTTTACACTGACCTACATGAAAAATGCACCATCATCGTCTTCATTCCTCTTTGTCAACATTTCAGTGAAGTATTTCTCTGAAATGGTATAGTGTGAGATAATCGAAATTGTCAAGGAAATTCTACACATCTGGTAACATTAACGATTATGCCCGTTTAGATGCATGAATATATTACATTTCTCTGCCTACAATGCACTTCTTTCCATACGGATGTGCTACTTGCATTTGATAAGCCGTACTCAGCTCTGCAAATCTTGGAAAACTGCTCTTGGGACATCTGGCCACTGGATAAATATACATATTGCTGGAGTTTCTTTTTTTGCCCGCTTTGTAGTTGGCCTCAAACACCTTCCAACTAGGTCTTTGGTTCAAACTGCTGGCAGTGCAGCCCCACTGTAGCTCATCACTAATTTATAGGGGGCAAAACAAAGCGGTGGAGAGTTGTGAATCATAATGGATCCGGACTGCAACCTGATCATCACAGAGTTTATGTTGCGCTGTGTTTTTTAAAAAACACGATACAATGGCTGCTGTGCGACTCTGGAGAGGTGACTCATCACTATCAGATGCCACATGAATGATGTGCCACTCCAGGCCCGAGGATGAGTGTAGTGAGAGGACCATGCTTGAAAACCCAAATGTGTTGTCAAAGGCTCTGTTCTCTAGTAACCTCTTTACTACAGAGAAAAATTACCTATAGGAGATGAAAGCACCCTGAAAACAAAAATGCATTACATTATTTTTGGCAATGAATGATAACGGGCCTATGAGTAATTCATGTTATACAACATGATTATAGGATCCAGTGCCATATAAATTGCATTACAAATTATTGCACTTTTGTAGCCCACATGCAAGCTCATGGGAACATGTGTAACCAAGCAGAGAGGGTATGATTTAATGAACATGAACGTATTAACACATATCATTGTTATTATAATAGTTCATTTCCCTTCCTCCATCCTTAATTTCTTAACTATATCCATAACTGATTGGCCAGTGGCTCTTAGCTGTGGCGGGGGACAGTAGGCTGCTGAATGTTGTCAGGCAGAAGGTACACTAGGTTTGTTGCCAGGCAACCTCAGTAACCTATACAAAGTAAATGGGCTGTGGAATAAAACCAGAACACCTGGCAGTTATGTTGGGAGCTAGAGCCTCAGAATACCACATTTTAATTATTTCAATGAACAACACTAACCAGCAGATTCCTTAGAGCTTTTTGTTCTATTTGAAACAATTTCGGTCTCAGACTCTTTTTCATAATTATTTTCTGTAGACTCCATCCAGAATCTTAGGTTAGGCCTCCAGGCAGGGGAGCCTGAGCTGAACTCCATAGCTCTTCAGTTACCTGTCTGGAATCATGGCACATATGAAAGTGCCCCTGGGAAGAATCATTTCACTTACACTTAATTATGCCATGGTTAATTACAGAGACTTCCTCACAATTTCACTCAGCGCTCTATTTACCATCAGGATCAGGAAATGTTTTGAGCTTGAGTCTGAATAGTATGAATGGTAATCATTGAGACTCTAGCAGCAGTTATGGCACACTTAGCCTAGTGGTAGGGGGCCTGAGACCGTTCAATTGGGTACTGATTGCACAGATAGACCCAGATGACTCTCACTTACAACATTTCAATGTAGCTCTGATAGTGATTTTACCCATTTCTTTTTCTCTCTTGGTGTAAACATTGATACGTACCAAAGTACACAACAATTTAGAATTATATTGAACTTCAGATGCTGGTTGAAATATTGCCCCACATACAGTATATTTCTATCCATTGTGTACAGAATATAATATGGCTGTGTAAACTTTGTGTTGTGTTAGTTTACAGGTGGAATCCTCACTTAAAACAAGCACTGGGAAAGAGACGGATGGTCACAAACAACTTTGTAATCAATTTCCTTAAAGGAATGGTTCACCTCTTTATGAAAATTGGTTATTCACCCCCTTACCTGGAGTTACATATGTGGGTAAAAGCATTTTGGTGTCAGTGCTTGTGTTTTCCTTGTATGGCATCCCTAATTTTCCCGATTTTTTAGCTTTACCTTAGCATAGGCGCTGGAATGTAATGTTGCCAGATAGCAACTTTGGCAACTTTACTTTCCAGCGCCTATGCTAAGGGGTTGCCAAACTAGGACAACGCATGCACTGATTCCAAAATGCTCTTACCGACCTATGTGACTTCAGGTAAGGGGGTAAATAACCAATTTTCATAAACAGGTGAACTATTCCTTCAAACTTACTTTCATTTTCGATACCATGACAACACAACAAATTAACATGTGATGCCAACAGCCAATCATCAATTCCAAAAATAGTTAAGTTGTAACCATTGGTTGTAACACAACCAATAAGTATTTATAATTCTAAACGCAAATTAAATGCTCCAGTTTACTGATATAACAACTGTAGTGGTTGGCAATACATTGTGTTGCTGCTACATGTGTAAACAAATGTACACAGTGTGCTCATGCCTGGCAGATAATGTGATTGATGGCCATTGTTTTCAAAGGTCTCCTGTCTGACATTCAATTTAACACTGACATTTACAACAAAGAAAAATCAAAACATTGACAGTTGAGCTAAAAACTAATAAATGAGTCTTTAAATTAACAGACATTTAATGGCTAAATGTCAATGACCATTTCATTGCCATTAACTGATAAGATTTCATGTTGCCCACATTTCTCATTTGTTTTGCATTAAATATGCGCCTCTTGGAGAGCATTTTTCAGCTTGAACAAAGACAGAACCTCAGCTGAACTCAAATTGGGTTGGTGTACACAAGGGCATATTGCTTTTACGTTAGCCTACTTAACATCTCAACTATAGCCTTATCTATTATAAATATATCAATGCTCAATATGAATTTAAATTTATGTTGGAAATTAACTTTGGTGTGAAACATTACATCCAAGATTACACTATGGTTGAAAGTACGAGAAACGGGCATTATTCATTTTGTAAGAAAACATTCATTGCCTTTGAGGCCATTAGATGAAACAGACTGCCAGCAAAAGGCGGCTTCTTGCAGGCTGCTGGGTCATGATGGCAAGAACACAAGTAGTCTCAGCTAAAAGGGTGGCTGTCATTACTCTGATGACTTTTTCACTTGTATTTCATCAGTCATACCCGCAACCCTGCAGAAACTTAAGAGTCTTTGGATGAAGAAATGAAAAGAAAATGAATATTATACAGTTTTTTTTATATGATGCTGACAGACCTGAAGTAAAGCTCAAGCAAAAGGTAAGCTGTGTGCGTAGCTGTGTGTCTCTAGAGGTGAAAATAAGCTCAGCATTGGCTAGTATTATTGGCTAATATATGGCTAGTATAGTATACATATACTGAATAATTCATAATGATGATGTTTCCTTACACTGAAATATGATAACCTCACTTGTGTTTGTCTTCTTGTCTCACAAATCAGCTCTGCATATTCGGTCGTTCATATTTGTACTGACGAAGATGAGTTGTTCAGGCAATCAGTTAGCTTTGGAATTACCATGGCCTCCTACTGCCCGACATATGTTTCAAGGGGATGAGGACTCTATTGGGAGAGAGAGAGAGAGAGAGAGAGAGAGAGAGAGAGAGAGAGAGAGAGAGAGAACAACACCATTTTGATTGGCCAATGGGACAGAATATCTCTGGAGAATACACACAACTTTATTACTGGGGAAAATGCTAAGAAGGTAATTGAAACCAGATTGCCTTGAATCTTGAAACTCGTGTGCTAGTGGACACAAGATTAAGACTGTCTCCAGGTGCTTCTGCATAATTCATGGCTTTGCAAGACTTGCCTGAAGTGGTGTCTTTCCCCATCTTCCAAATCCTTCTGTATGCATTTGCAGCCATTATAGATGTGTTCAAGGCCTCAAATATATAACTATTTCTTATTACTCGTTCATCCAGTCACAACTTTTCATTTTGGTCAAAGCATCTTCAGTGCTTTTACAAGCGGCAGCGTTGGACCAACAGCAGCTCTCTGAGACACAAACATATCTCAAGGAAGAGCTTGGGTGTCCAACCACATGTGGTTGTACAAAAAAAAGACAAAACCCCAAAAATATTCAATTAATTTGGGAGCAGCATTGTATTTCATGTATATTTATGTCCAGTGCGTAAGATTAACTTGTGCCTTAAATTTGCATGGCTTTTTGACTTTTACACACACACACACACACACACACACACACACACACACACACACACACACACACACACACACACACACACATTCATGCTTGCCCACACACTTAACAAAATGCCTGGACTTACATTTGCAGCAATTTTTTGAACTGGCAAATTAAATTCAGTGGAAATGCAGCCATGCCTAACTAACAGATATAGCGCGGGCCTTTGATGTGAAGTCTTGGTCGATCCAGCTATTTCCCACCTGCTGCCTCACACAGCCTCTGCCTGCAGTGGCACATCTAAAGTCAGGGAAGTGTGTGTGTGTGTGTGTGTGTGTGTGTGTGTGTGTGTGTGTGTGTGTGTGTGTGTGTGTGTGTGTGTGTGTGTCTGCGTGCGGTGGCGCATCTAAGTGTGGGTGTGTGTGTGTGTGTGTCTGTGTGTGTGTGTGTGTGTGTGTGTGTGTGTGTGTGTGTGTGTGTGTGTGTGTGTGTGTGTGTGTGTGTGTGTGTGTGTGTGTGCCTCTGCCTGCCGGTGGCACATCTAAAGTCAGGGAAGCAAAATGCCAGAGAGTGCCCTGTGTTCTCAGCAACCTAATAATGAGGCCAGTGATGCCAATGTAAATCCATATCCCATCTTTGTAACCCCCTCCCCCCCCCTAGGGTCTGCCTCAATAGGGACTTCACATTAAAGAACTAGGATAAGAAATAAGAGACTGAAAAGGGTCTGAAGTTTTAAATTGAAAAAAAAAAAAAAAAAAGAAAGTGGTGTTTATTGATACAGTTTATTATTTGTTTTGTTTGATATCCATCTGTTATTTTGTTTGCTACTACTGTCTGCTTCTTCCAAATCCTATCTCTCTGTTGCGACTACAAGCCTCTCTCCTCGACTCTCTTCTCTTCTGTACACCTGGCTGTTTGTTTTCTGCTCACTCACTAATCTCACTGATCAGTCTTGCTTGTCATTTCCACGGAGGTGCTCTGGCATGCGGCTTGTTATTTAGAATTGCCGTGAAGTTGGCCGGGGATTAAGTAAGGATGACGGCACGGTGAGAAAATCCCCATCGAGTGACCTTGCACAGAATTTACTTGCTCCCGGCCGGTGTCATCTTGCAAGTCTTCCACTTGCTACCTTGTCATACCAGCCCCCACCACCATGCTACCTCTCAGCTCCACCCCTCTACTCCCCCCCCAACCCCCACACCTCTCCCCCTCTCTCTCTCTCTTTTTCTCTCTGACGGCTGTTTATTCTCTCTGCCTGTTTACCTCTTTGACTCATCCGTTTGTCACATTACAGCAAGGCACTCTTTTGATGATGGCTGTGTTTTGCATTTTGCATAATAGGGAAGCATTAATCACCGTGTGCTGACAGTCTGATGGGGGTGTCTGGGTCTGAATCGAGTGAGCGCAGCGCAACACAGCACGGCACAGCTCTCCTCCATCACCCTCTCCCCCGCCGGCTCCTTCACACGTCTCCTTTTTTCGCACCATTTTTCCCTCACTCTCTTTCTCTTCCAGCAGCCGCCCGGCTCTGTACAGGGGGAATTGAATTTCATTAGTTCCATTGGCCCTGTTTTTGGCGTTGTGCAGCCGGTCTCTCTCTCTCTCTCTCTCTCTCTCTCTCATCCAGAATCTTTTCTCTCTCTCTCTCTTGCTCCCTCAATTTTTCCCTCGCTCACTCCCTCCCTCGTTCTTCTCTCTGCCAGCCAGTCTTGAAAACGCTCCCCCTCATCTTTGCCCCCACCCCTCCTCTATCTCCCTCTCCCTTTCTCTCTCTCTCTCTCTCTCTCTCACGCTCTCTCTCTCTCTCTCTCTCTCTCTCTCTCTCTCTCTCTCTCTCTCTCTCTCTCTCCCTCTCTGCTGCTGCAGCTCCTCCCTCCACCTTGCACTGTGGCGGCTCCTCCCTCTCCATCTTTTCCTCCTCACTCTCTGCCTCTGTCTCTTAGGTACAGCATGTATGTGAGCATATCTGAGCGTGTGTGCCTGTGTTTACATGCCATCTCTCATCTGAAGCCTCAACGCCCGCGTCCCAAGGACCTGCACCTTCCGGCACTCCGTTCTAAATGGTTCCTGTGTCTGTAGGGCTCCTTCTTCCGTTCCCAATGACTGTCTTCAAAGGCCTGAGAATCTCTCTCCAGCACTCAAAGGCAATTTGGATTTAACAACGATTGTGGCAGCATGGAATAGCCTAACGTTTGGATTCTCTGCATGACAATAGTGGTAAGGATCGTTTTACCTTCTGATTGAGGACAAATGTGTGTGTGTGTGTGTGTGTGTGTGTGTGTGTTTTGGGGGGGGGACCTCTGAGGTTTCTTTTTTTTCAGCAGGGCAGTGGTGGGATACTCAGATGGGAGTGGAGAATTGTCAAGGGAGGAATATGTGTCTGAGAGGGAGATTGAGATGGTTCACATTCAGTAGGGGAAAAATGCTGAATAATGCTGCTGCTCAATATTAGATATTAGATTCACAATCACCTGACTCAAAGTCGGCTTCTGTAAGGTGGCCAAGCTTGAATACAAATGCTTACTGTGTAAGGGCATGTGTGAATGTGTGTGTGTGTGTGTGTGTGTGTGAGAGAGAGTGTGAGAGAGTGAGTGTGTGAGTGTGAGTGTGTGTGTGTGTGTGTGTGTGTGTGTGTGTGTGTGTGTGTGTGTGTGCGAGTGTATGTATAAGTCGAGCGTGTATGTGTGTGTGTGTGTGTGTGTGTGTGTGTGTGTTTGCATGCATGTGTGTTCAAACTGCCATCCTAAAGGATGTAGAGACATTTTCTCAAGAACCTAGATTAAAATAATTCTCTGTGATGATTTTCATTCCTCAAAATGGCATCTGTATGATTTTTGTGTGGAGTTGCCGGAATGTCTCTATTGAGATCTGCGTTTAACAGATGTTTTATTATGCATGTGATCTATTTTAAAATATCATAGCTGCATTCTGAGGGTTTGATACATGCGGGTCTTCTAAAATAGAACAAGGTGGTACAAAATATATATTTCCAAAAATGTGTCAGTCATGAAATTACTCATATTCATGTCCTAGTCATGGTATCATGTTCTAACATGCTCAGACCTGTCAACTGTTATGTTCATGTTTGTGGTTTCACATCTGCGGTGCATCTGATGCATCAGTTAGATACACAGAGTTAAGATGTCTATAAATAGACCTCAGGCATTTTATAAAGCCAAACAGGTGCAAAGCTTCCAGAGATAACATATTTTGCTCATTTTCTGGTATCCTTCTTCTTTTGCATTTGTATGTACTTCCAGGTCTGTCATAGGCTACATGTCTGTCATACACTACATAGCAGTCTGCATGCTGTCACTATTTTGTCTCTATTTGTTTCTGTATCACCAAGGTTTCCAAAACAAAATTCATGAAAATGTTTTTGTATAGGCATTCACAAAGGATTTAGCTTGGGTGGTAACAGATATTGTCCTGCTATAATACTGACACTTGGTATCTCCCAACAACATTGCACCCAAGATCTAATAAGATAAGATGCTGCTACGAGATAATGTTCCTCTTGTGGCACAGTAGTAGAGACTAGGCTACACTGTACTGCTCCACATAAGCAATCCACCCATAGACACCAGACACACTCAGTGTAGTAACTTTACACCTCCCAGATTGCTTTCTTTCATTTTGTTTTGGTTCCACTACCATACAACCCCAGCCCCCTGAAAACAGACAAAACGAGCTTGCGTGAGTTCTCCATGATCTCGCCTCCCCGTCCCATTTTTAGTAAAACTCATTCAGCACTGTTCTCGGAGAGATAAGGGAGGGGTGTGGGGGGTGAATAAGACCAAGCCTTGTCATGTTGTGTGGAGTGGTGCAAATGTACTGGTAACGAACAGGGCCTCACTGTGTAGGCGTGCAGGGAATCAGAGGGTATCAGCGTAATGGTTCATTTCTGTCACACAAAATGAGCGACTGTTTCCAACGGGCAGCACATGGCAAGGGAATGGCACAGAGGGTGCCACTGTGAGGGGAGCTACAGTGGCATATCAGACACAGAGCACTCAATCTTGCCTCCCACAAATGTATTCAGAAGGTCACAGTGTCACTACACTGCCGCAGACTCCCCATTAAAATTTCATAAAAAAACAGCTTTATGTAAAATATGAGACAGACATGTAAGAGGGATGGAAGAGTCTCCTCAGACCATCCCTCTCCAGATCTTTAAGGGTGAGCCTGGTGCTGCTGCTGCTGGTGGTGGTATATTAAAATAGCAGAGGGATGGGGGCAGGACTATTGTATTGTCTTTCCTTTTTTTTTTAAGGCAAGTTTTGTCCTCACTTAAATATTCCCTCCCAATTGCTAGGAATCGGAGCCGTTTATCTGTGCAACGAAAAGAGAAAAGAGATGCTGAGACGCTCTAACTGGGGACTTATTGATAAAATGAATATACGGTCATTTGCATACAACTCTTTGGTATTTCACTCATGTTGGCTTTATGTGGAAGCCCCTGCAGTTATTGTCACAGGAGCTCGGCCAGCCTGACATTCCTTATAGGATTACATTTACTCATTTCTTCCCTTTTTTTTCAATTAACCCCCAAACAAAGATCCCAGTGTGCTCAGGAGGGGAAAATGTTTGAATAATTAGCAGCTTAGCCCTCTGGATGCGGTGAATTTTGAGCGAATCTCTGGTGTGTTAATGAGAGAAGAGGAACACTTCATGGAATTATTATTAGACCTTGTCAGAGAGCTGAGAGACAGACTCGGGTGGAACGGGTACCAATTAGACCGCGCACGGCTAGCAATCGGACTCACTGTGCTGAATGCTAATTCAGCAAAACTCATCTAAGAGGGCTACACATTGTAACACCTTCCATATCTAATGAACCACTATGAGGCTGATGTCTCACATAGGTGCACTGAAAGTGTCTCATCAGCTCGCACAAGAGCTCGTGCAAGTTAGTGCATGTCTGTGAAATGGTCTTCCTGACCCAAGCATAATTAAATGCAGACTTTGCACTGTAATCCACAGACATTAAGTCATAGCACTGAGAAGTATATGGGCAGCAACTGCCTCACTGGCTGAGAGGGGAAGGCACAGTCACTACCACCGCTCACCCCTCCCTCTCCACCAGCCCCCCACCACCAAAAGCATAAATAGAGGCCAACTCCATGTCTGCACTGTGTCAGGTCTCAGCATAATCCAATCAGATCCTATGCAAGCCCATCTGGGAGTATTAGTTTCACGGTGTAGCATGTTTAATCCAATGTATATGCTTATAATTTGTAAAGCTATATTCATTTAACCCCTATAGCCTATATCTATTAGCTAATACACAGAAAGCTGCCCACAGACTGTAGGCTATGTTGTCCAATGCTCAGAGAGTGCGTCTGCCTGGACTGATGAATTGATGATATGGGGAAATGCAATCCTGGTGGTGGTTTGCCATTCAAGTGACCATGTCCATTAGAGGCTATTGCCTTCAGAGTTGCAGTGTTAACCACTTGTCCAATGGAACATTTACAAATATTATCATTACTCGTCAATGGACTGAGAGGCCTATAGTGCTGACATCAATTATGTCCACCATCTGTCTAAGATTTGCAGAATGCAGTTATCAAGGACATATAAGAGTATGGAACCTTCATAGGTATCCCCTCAGTAGCAATATTGATTTTGCCTTTTCTTTGGTGACTTTTTTGTCCTCTACATGTGTCAGAACTGCTCTAAGCATTTCTACATCAAGGTGTACGCTTGGTGCTTTTGTGAACTGTTCTATTTCTCTGCTCGTGAAAACTTGAGCTTTGATCCCAAGCTTTGTGTAGTCAAAAAGAAAGATCAAAAGGGCCAAGCAACAGAGTCTATACAAAGCACACAAAATAAAAGAATAGCTTCTGTGTCACACTGTAGCACTATTGAAAACAAAACATTGTTTTTTCTTTCCACACTTTCTGCAATTATCTCCAGACGTGACACTGAACATTAAGTCAAGTTTGCATGTAGAGCACCCAAGACTAATGAGCAGGGCAGAACATCTAATTATTGATTTGACCCTCAGTGATATTGTGTGAACCACAGATAAAGACATTACTCTTTCCAAGAGGCAAAATATGTTCCCTTGCTGATATGGGAAGGATAATACAGTAAATGGCTTGTAAACGTTGATTGGTTTACTTGGTACATATGGCTCTTACTTGGATAGAAAACGGTCATATAGTCTAAAGATTTTCAGTCTCATTCTTGCATGTGGGCATAGTCTTAATATTCCATGATTTCAGCTGTATGGTGTCCTCTAAATGGAAGAAAATATGCAATTCTCAACTTTTGATGCCAAGATTGATTCATAATGATCTCAGAGATGCAAGGATGTGAATAGTAGGTTATATTCATGATTATTTCACTCCCTTTAGTCTCTAATACCCCATTCAACACTTCTGTCCCAAAATCTTAGAGCTCATTTTCTGACTGATTTGCTCTGTTTGTTTGTAACTTAGCCTCAAACCTTTACACAGTTTTACACATTTATGAATTCACTGGCTCGAGGCAGTCATTTTATGTGATCAAATAAGAAGCTCTTCTCCCTGAAAGGATTGTTTCCATAGATCACATCAAAGAACTAGAGATTGGCAAGACAACGCTCGCTGACAATTATCACGTTTCACTTTCATGTTGTTTAGGCTACAATGGCATGAAAACATCTGCAGACTCTTAATATGAGAACATTTTTTTTTAATCACCTCACAAATCCTTCCACTTACAGCATTGAGGAGTTACATTAGATAGATATTCAGAAATATGAATAAACATTCATAGTCCAGTTTGTATTCTTTTCGACTTTCAGCTTACTGTAAGTCATACTACATAAACATTTTTGACGAAATGATCACTATATTTATATAATCCCCTGAAAGGGATGTGCCTAGCCCAGTGATTGTTCTCTAAGGTATTTGTTATTATGCTTTTACTTGATAATAGCGTATTTAATAGAGATTACTTGGAAATTACGTCATATTTCTGAAAAAAGGAACTGTTTTGCTTGTGAGCTCTTCACATCTAACACAACAGTCCATCAGCAGAAACAAAACAATACAGGCTGATTTGGTAAATACTTAGGTCTTCAGAATGCCCTCAGGTTGCTTATTTGAAGTGCCTTTACAGGTGTATCTCTATATAATAGCATACCCTACAAATCATACCAATTTTTTTAATTCCTGTATCTGTGATGAAAAATTTGAGGTTATGTTGCAGATTGATGAAGACATTAAGAATTTACTTAGGCCTAATTAAAAAAAACCAAAAACATTATGCATACTTTGAACAACTTGGCAGCAAGCCTTATACATTTGCAATGTGTGAACAGCAGCTATAGACCTACAATATCACACATCCCCCATCTTGAGGTGGAAGGATTCAAGAAATCATAGATCGTAAACTGAATATTGATGATAAAGCTTTTCTCTGCCATTTCAATCCAGAGGAGCCCTCCCAGAGAAATACAGAAATGAAAAAGCCCTTGGAGAACTGCAGAGGTTTTGCAGCTCAGCAATGCTTTACCACCAAGTCAGTCTTCAGCTATTGTGTGTCTCAAGCCCAATACTGCTGACAGGCATTCTTCACTTGTTTCATGTTCGTTTTGCCAGGTGTTCAGCAGCACCTGCTAATTTTCACTGCATCTTTTGATATGATGAACCTTTGAGCACACATTTATGCCAACCTCATGGGAAACCCAATCATAATATTCACTTGAACTTTTGAGGTTTGAAGTGAAGGCGCTATAGTTTAAAATGCACATTTTTCAAGGGTGTGAAGCATAGAAATTGATGTTGCAATATTATATGTTTAAAAACACAATAAAACAAACAAAACGATCACATATGACATGTTTACAAAATGGCAGAGGAGACTGAATATTTCCAGTCAAGAGGACTCTCTCATGGAAGACTGCACATCTCCTTAAGGATTTTTCTTTCTCAGTGTGATGTGTATTCACATTGTGTGTAGAGCCCAAGGGAAAGAAGGGTGAGGGATCGCTGTCCAGTAACATATAAATGGCACTTGAATCAGACATTTTTATGCTCCATAAAATCTCTAAGAACAAATAAAAAAACAGTAAGAGATTGAGGACGCGGCGGCGTTAAAAAAATGTTTCTATCTCACCCTTCAGAAAAATCAATCAAAGGCTCCACGGACACTAAATTTGCAGGTGGGCGACTGCAGTGTTGCTTTAATTTATGAGTCAGGTCAGATAATGCATGGCTAACAGGGAGGCTGAGGGACAACAGACCAGTGCACTGTGCTCAAGGTTACCACCAGAGAGTGAGAAAGGAGGGTGTATGTGAGTGTGTGTGTGTGTATGTGTGTGTGTTGTGTGTGTGTCGTGTGTTCAGGGAGGCTAGAAAGAGCCATCCAGATGAAATGAGCTCCATGGGTTGAATTACATTTTTTTTCCTGTTATGTTTGAGGGGACGGATATCACACAGAGTGTTCAAACTGATATGCAGTGCAACATGAAATAAAAATCAATCAAGCAATATTTTACGTGCCGGTGTCAAATAGCAATAAATTATGCATGTCTGTTCCAGTATCCTATTTTTTTTTTTTTTTTTTTTTTCTGCCTTTCCCACTTTTACCATCGTGACTCGTGGCATTTTTTGAAGAGGGTTGAGCTGTTGGCACATTTAAAGGTCTCCCATTAGTCATGCGCTCCTTGCTTTTACAAGTTTACTGGCAACAAAAATGCAGCTGTTTTCTACAATGGCAGAGCTAATTGATTTGCTGATAGACAGCACACCATGTGCCAAAGTGCCCCATGTGAGAACTATATAGCCCTCTGGTGTGTAGCATAGCATAGCATCCCTCCATCTTCTTGAGCCTCCCATGTTCTCCTCTCTGCAGGTAATCTATTTCAACTCCGGCACGGGATCATGGGCGGCTAAGGCAGCCGTCTCCAGTGATTATTTTCCCACATTTGAATTAACGATACTCCATGCATGCATTGTTAGCTTTTTAAAGGTGGAGACGCCGGTGCTTGATAGCCTCCAGAAAAGGAGGAAGGGGAGGAGGAGGAGGGGGGGGGGGACTGGATGATATATACACAGAGGGAAGCACAGAGTCTGAGCTTCCACTAATGAGTAGACGCTGTCTGGCATCTTCAGCTAAGCAGACGCAGCTTTGAGACAAACCAGAGGTGGGCTGTGTGAGGAAGAATATGGTGATTGTGGATGAAAAACGCCTTATCTGTCAGCCCAATCACGTTATTGATCTGGAATGCTAATCGTGTTGGAATGGAATGCTTTGTGACAAATCATGCATTGCATCTCACACACGACACGATGGATAAACATGTGATGTGGCGGTGGCAACACTCACTGTGCTCCCGGCATATGTGAATGATGTGGAGGATGAGGCACATGCCATCAACATACATCACAAATACATTTGCATATTATTTAAATGCCTCACTGTAAGCACGTAAGGGCTGTTGTTTTCTGTGAGTCTGCCTGGGCTGGGATGGTTGAATAGTCCCTTGTGGATGGATCGCTTGTTTTTAAAGTAGTTTGGCATTCATGACTGAGTTTGTATTGCAGAGAGCCCAGTGGATTTTTCAACCTGAAAAAGCAACCACCCAAAATTTGAAAACCGGGATTTTAGGTGATGGGCTTGCAGTCTATTCAACAATCACACCCCTTTAACCCTGTTGAATCCACAGAACTGAACGATTTTTCTGTTCAAAGTAGGCCGGCTTTACGGAAATTATAGTCTTCTCTTTTAGTCCCCCACTTCAAGGGAAGGAAAGGTATTCAGTCTTGGAGGCAGGCAATCACAACTACCTTGGGGGCATTAGGCCTACAATCAATGGCAGAGAATTGTCTGTCATTAGTTACCCTTATAAACCAGGTAACGTCTATCCAAACCTCACTCAGCAATCCATTCTGATGGATGCATTGCACCTACTTTCACTCTGAGGTGAAAAGACGGACTTGGAGAAATGATTAGCCCCTTTTGTTCTGTGTCATGCCAGATATGTAAATCACGGAGGCTTTTCTAGGATTGGAGAATTGGAGGTGGGTGTTAGTTCAGGGGGAGATTATGGATTACATGCTCTCGTTTTTTTTCTTTTTTTTTTTTTCTTCTTCTTTGGGAAATCTTTGACTGTTTCGAAACAGCTCATTTTTGATCCATCTGAAAGCGACCTTAATAGATTAAAGCGTCATGACAGAGGCAATGTGAGTTTATACAATCACGAGCAGAAGAAATGTTCAAACAGGTCTATAGGAGATTGGAACATCTTCAATGACACCACCTTGTCACTGACGCTTTGATGTGAAACGCTCCCAGTATGCTGCAAGCATCCACTGCCCTGTTTTTACTCTTTTCATATGATTTCACCAAAAAAATAACACAGTGAAATGATACTACTTGAACAGTATTGCAGATGACAACAACTGACATAGGCCATGGCCGGGCCAGATAGCCTTAAAGATACCCTTTTATAGTGCCCTCTGCCCCTCCCTGCTTTCCAACCAAGACTGACGGCGAATCAAATGTATGTAGGCCTGTATTTTTGGTAAAAAAAAGGAATGAAAGGTTCGGTCACATGGCTTAAAAATCAGGTGGGAGGAATCATGTCCTCTCATGTACAGTCTAGTTGTGAGTCCGGTTCAAAAACCCCTTCAGGTCTGTATACCTTTTAGATGATAGTTATTAAATAATGGAAACAAATGGCTCCAATAACATATAGACCGTTGCAATGAGACCCATTCGTCTTGCTGTTCCTCCCATATTGTTATGATTCACCGTAGTCTCATAGGTGGGATCCCGCACGTGTGTATGTGTGTGTGCGTATGAACGACGTAACTGCACCTGGACTCAGAGGAGGTGGCTTATGAATTCATTATGACTTTGACATCCTTCTCTTTTTACGTCATGACCCTCTTTCCATCTGCTGCCCAGGTACCGCCATTAGACGGAAGGAAGCTACTCAAACGTGTCCACACGCAGTCACACTTGGCCCTAATTCATGTCCATTTACTGAGTGACACAGGTGGGGGTGCTGATTACATCACAAAATTCAGAGCTGTGAAGACGGCAGTCAGACAGTCAGACAGACAGACAGACAGACAGGCAGGAACAGTTTCATCCATCACACGAGTCTCTGTGCAGCTCTGGCACACAAGCTGTCTCTCGCTCTTTCTCTATCTCTCTCTCTCTCTCTCTCTCTCTCTCTCTGTCTCTCATTCTGCATCCCTCTTTCCTTTGAAGCAATAAAATGGCAGGGATGAAGTGGTGGGCACTGCAGCAGCTCAAAGCTGGCCAGGTGGCCACGCTGCCATGTTCAGGCCTTGTTAGCTTTTGCAGATTTCACCCAGTGAGCATCATGCCAGCTTACAGCCTTATATCTCAGTGTTATTTATTTATTTATTTATTATTAGGCTATTGTTGTCATTATTTTTATTATTATCCTGTGGAGTTGTCATGTCGTTCTGTAGATTTAGAAAAGCATGGTGGGATGATACCAAAAACAAATTCATGGTACCTGGAGCTGATAAAATGCCAAGGACTGTTTGTCAGGATAAGAGACAGTGATCAATGACGCAATTAATTGCAACCTCATCAGTAAATAATCCCTCTTCCAGTGCTCTAAAAATATATTTCATCATGATGCTTTGCAGAAGCAATATTTTTCAGAGGGGATGTATCCGAATTTTAAAAGAGTTCAGTGGTGTTCCATTGCCTTTATGTTTCCGTAGGTCTGTTATTTCATTCAAAGGTCATATTGACAGTTACATGATAAAGCCTTCTGTTTTTCTGCTATCAGATTTCTGCTCTGTCTGGCCTGCACGGGTAGTTTCCATCTCTTTGGCAGTGTTAAATAAATAGTCAGTTGACCTCAAAATAACAACTGCTTGAGTGGAACATTAAAGAGCATACCTAACTGTGTCTACAAAGCACACTAAATATTCTGTCTGAAGGTTGAATATGCTGTGGCTTATATAAAAATACACTTTTTAAAGAAAATAAAATGAAACTGCTAACATACAGATATTGAAGAAAATACAGTAGACTACTTGTTATATACTTACAAAGTACAATGACATTGAAAAGAGTACACAAAGCTCCTCCCTTTTATTTCCCACCCTGGCAGATGGAGAGATGACCTAATAGAGTAAAAGTGATGTACTGCTCTTGTACATTCATCATCAGAACAAACAAACACAATGTGAAGGTACTTGACAAAGTATTGAAGCTGACACAACCTTAGAGGTTTGAGACTCCTTACAGGAGGTGATTCACTGTACACTGCAGTGTAACAATGGGCTCAACCGCAGATAGGAAGAGCTAGTCTTTCTCACATGGCTGCACTTCCCTCTGCACAGAGGTGGATTGTTGGCTTTTGCCATTAACAGTTCAGGAAGAAGAAAAAATCTATTTTTTTCTGTCAAACATCATAGCACCTTCCCTTTGAAAAGATTCTGTTGGATATTTTATGAATCATGGAATGGAGGACATTTTAATTATATAGCCTTCCCAAAAAGGTATTTTTTTGGATATATACAAGCATTGGATGGACAAATACAAGCATTATATGAATGATGAGATTTCAGCACTCTGTATATTTTGATTGGATCTTTTCTTTGTTGTAGTGCTCAGAGTAAACGTAGAATGTGGTCTGTGGTGTGGCGGGTTTACATGGACACTTCTAATGTGATTAGAAAGATTCCATGTGCATTCTATAGAACAGTATCCAAGGAGATGCATTCATAAACGCCAACTGAAATGGAATATTCCGTTAAATAATCAGTGTCCATGTAAACGGGGCTAATGTTGATGCGTACTGTATGCATGACAACACATCTCTCTGTTCTGTTCTGTGCGTCTCCAGCAGGTAACCAGCAGGATGGTGGCTGGGGAGGCAGGTGGGCCCAACTACCTGGTGGCCTGCTGGCAGCCCATCCTGATCCTGATGCTGGGCACCGTGCTCTCCGGCTCCGCCACGGGCTGCCCGTCTCGCTGCGAGTGCAATGGCCAGGAGCGCTCGGTCGTCTGCCACCGCCGAAAGCTGATCACTCTCCCTGAGGGCATCCCCATCGAGACGAGACTGTTAGACCTCAGCAAAAACCGCCTGAAGAACATCAATTCCGAGGAGTTTATCAACTACCCCCACCTGGAGGAGCTGCAGCTGAATGAGAACATAATCTCCGTCATCGAGCCGGGAGCCTTCACCAATCTCTACGGCTTGCGGACGTTGGGCCTGCGTAACAATCAGCTTAAACTCATTCAGTTGGGTGTCTTCACGGGATTAAGCAACCTGACCCATCTAGACATCAGTGAGAACAAGATTGTCATCCTGCTGGACTACATGTTTCAGGACCTGTACAACCTAAAGTCATTGGAGGTGGGTGACAATGACCTGGTCTTCATCTCCCCACGCGCCTTCCACGGCCTCAGCGGCCTGGAGCAGCTGACCATCGAGAAGTGCAACCTGACCAACCTGCCCAAAGAGGCCTTAAGCCACGTCCATAACCTGCTAACGCTGAGGTTGCGCCACCTGAACATCAACGCCATTGGGGATTACTCCTTCCGGAGACTTTACCGTCTCCAGGCGTTGGAGATAGTCCACTGGCCTCTCCTGGATACCATCACCCCCAAGTCCCTCTACGGGCTTAACATCAGTTCCTTGTCCATCACCCACTGCAATCTCACAACTGTCCCTTACCAAGCCATCCGCCACCTAGTGTACCTTCGCACCCTCAATTTGTCTTTCAATCCCATTCATACTGTGGAGGGGAACCTTCTGCACCACTTGCTCAGGCTGCAGGCCTTTCACTTGGTAGGGGGCAAGCTGGCCGCAATCGAGCCATACTCCTTCAGAGGGCTCAACTACCTGAAAGTTCTCAATGTGTCAAGCAATAGCCTCAGCACTTTGGAGGAGTCTGCCTTTCACTCGGTCGGTAACTTGGAGACCTTGGCGCTCCATGATAACCCCTTGGCGTGCGACTGCCGCCTCCTGTGGGTCTTTCGCCGCCGCTGGAGGCTCAATTTCAACCGTCAGCAGCCCACGTGCGCCTCGCCAGAATTCGTGCAAGGCAAGGAGTTCAAGGACTTCCCCGACGTGCTGCCAGCTGAATATTTCACTTGCCTTAAGTCAAAGATCCGGGACCGCAAGGCCCAGCACAAATACGTGGACGAGGGCACCACGGTTCATTTCCTTTGCCAGGCCGATGGCAATCCTACACCGGCGATTATCTGGCAGACTCCGCGGAAGCAGTTCATCACCATCAAAACCATCGGGCGACTCAGCGTGGCAGCTGACGGCACCCTGGAGGTGCGCTACGCCCAAATCCAAGACAATGGCACGTACACGTGCATCGCCAGCAACGCGGGGGGAAATGACACCCGCCTCGCCCATTTGCATGTGCAGAGCTATTCCCCCAACTGGCCCCATCAGCCAAATAAAACATTTGCCTTCATCTCCAATCAGCCCAGTGACAGTGGGGCCAATGCCACCCGAGGAATAGTGCCCTTCCCCTTCGACATGAAAACTCTGATCATCGCCACCACCATGGGATTTATCTCCTTCCTCGGAGTTGTGCTCTTTTGCCTCGTTCTCCTCTTCCTCTGGAGCAGAGGGAAAGGCAACGCCAAGCCAAACATCGAGATCGAGTATGTACCTAGGAAGACGGATGCAGGGGAGAGCAGCCCAACGGAGGGACCTCGTAAAATCAATATGAAAATGATGTAAGAACAAAACGAAAGGTGTATGAACAGTCTATTTGAAGCCATGGGGCTGGTTATGTGTTGAACCTATTAGAGATATAAATATCTTGGAGAAGAAAAAAAAAAATAAACCAAGCCCTCAGTGTTTTAAAATTTCCATCAACGGGTTCCTCAAAATGCACACCTGAATAGGATTAATGGAACTCAAGTCTGTGTGAATTTGTATGGGCAATAGATTGTTGAAAACTGACTATGATTCACTTTTCTTTCTGTGTGAGCCAGAACTCAAAAGGCAGATTGTTATTGGAGTCTGTTCTTTTGTCTGTGTTTTCTTGTACATTGTTATTTCTATGTACATAGGGCAATGCACTTATTGTATGCTAATGTTAAAAAAAACAAAAAAAGATGTTCATGGGTTGGTGAGCCTATTAGCGTGCATGTATTGTATAAGCACAGGTCACATACATGCCAACACAAAAGATAACACAACCATAGAATCTCCATTGTGATTTTGGTGATAATTTGCACTACATGGCCCTTGTTACATTGTGAACATACAGTGCTGTTCAGTGCCATGCAACATACTAGTTACCAATGTGAAGTATCACATTGAGCCTTTTACATATCAGAACCAAACATACCCCCGTAGAGCATTAGTAGCCTGCTACTTACAGTATAAGTCATCATTACTTACAATATTACATTGTAGCAAGGGCTATATAATGTAAATTGTAGCCATGATTTGTTTAAACAAAATGAGACAACTACATTACAAATATTTGAGATATAAAAAATATGCTTGACAATCATATTATAAAAGTCAAGTGTTAAATGCTTAAAAAAAATCCATGCTAAGTTATTACTGACTTATTGACATCTGCTTAAACCTTTTTGGCCAGCTGTAGCTTTATGTTTCAGAAGGCTACAAAGCAGAGATACATACTTGTGATACATAGTGTGACACTTGGTAGCCATAATGTGAAGGCCACATCTGGTGATACAAAAGCATTCAAGTCTTTCTCTACAAGTTAATTTGGTCAACTCTGGCTTCTCTTTCTCCCTTGTTTTCAGCTTAACTAACAAACATTGTAAAGCAGGGTTTTGTATTTGTTGAGAACTGTCTTGTGCTGTTCTTGGTTTCACAAGCCATGGATAACTCTGGGGTGAGAGTGTTTATCAAACTTTGAAATGCCATCCTCACTGATTTTGGGGTATAAAAAATGTACAACATTAAAATGGTAAGCTTTTATAAAATGTTGATTTTCTTTTCTCCTTAATGCAGCATACAAAAGTGTGTCCAACAAGATGTAAATTAATAAATGGAGATGACCTTAGTATACAGAACTAACCCACCCAATACAGAATTCTGTGAGTGTTCTAGAATCAGCATACATATTTATTTATTCAATAACAGGCTTTAAGTCTCCTACTTACACAAGACAAAACCATCACGTTGTGGACTTTTTAATATATTTTCAGTTTCCGCAGCAACCTGCTGTGATTTCTATTAGTTGAAAAGTCTGATGTATATGTCTGCCTGTTCTGGACGTTGCAATTGACTTCCTATTGTTTACAGAAAGCCCCGAGTGTGAAATTCTTTTATCTCTCGTGGCTTGAACAAACAGATGTTGGCGGCATTCCCAGACAAGCACACGACAGCGCCAATGAGAAAAATGCAAAAAAATATAAATAGAAAAATTTGTGACAGATATACAACAAAATCTGCCTTTTATTATCTGTTAGGATCCTGGAGTAGTGACTTTTTGGAACCCAGAAAGGATAGGAACAGAAATAATGAAGCTATTTTAAACATTTTATGTGATATCACAACTTGATTGTATAACACTCAGTCTCTCCACCTTGTTCCCTGAGAATGACTCACAAAGTGGAGCTGGCTCAGCTCACATGTGCTTTTTAAAATAAAGATCAAGAGACGGGCTACGCAGAATGGGACAGACACAGGAAATGGAGCATCTAGATTAGATGTAGGCTATTGACTAACTGGGCTGATGAGACATGAGATGTGGGGGTATAGATAAAACAAAATTGCAAATACTCACCAGCATGATAATATCTGACAACATGGCTGACCCATAATTTAAGGTAGTGTGTCTTTTTCTTCTGTGTTCAAGGGGACTGGTCCTCCAATGTGACCTTCATGCTGTTGTCTCCCTTTTTAAAAGAAAAGACAAAAAAAATGAAGAATGAAAAAAAAACACTGTCTTCCCATTTTGTCCCACTGCCTGTATTTTTAGCTTGGCTGTTGCCAGAATATCCACTGTACCCATTCAATTTACAGCTTCCCAATTATGCTGATGGGGTTCAATAAGACACTTTGATATATGATGGCATTTGTTGGCTAAAAGGCCTGATCAAATATATCCCATTAGGTTCACTGGGATGGAACATTGCCTGATTAAATTCACAGCTTAGTGTAATAATGAAATGCATATTTTTCTCTACAAATGTGGAGGAATGAGGTATTAAGTATTAAGTATGACAGTCACTCTCATTGCCAAGCCCAGCTCAGCACTTCATGTGTAGACATAGTTTCTGCTGCTAAGCAAACAGCACCCCTGCAACAGATTGGGTATGGCAGGCTCCATATAGGCCTAGGCCTTTTTTCAAGAACATTTTGTCTAGCAGGACAAAAGTGTACACAATGTCCTCATCAGTTAACCAGCTAGACAGTTTCTCCAGAAAGGACCAGATGGGACAACCATTACAAAAAAAAAGAAACTATGGTTAAAAGATGTTTGATTTCATAGAGAAAGTGAATCATTCAGTCATCAGTGTTCTCAGTGCTTGAAGGTCTCATTTTGTGCCTCTTTGAAATTCGCATATTCCCCAATGACCAAACAGGAAATCACACATGACCGATTCTCTTACGCGTACGTACCCCACGCAATCTGGAGGAAAGATAATGAGCCAATTTCACATAGTTTACCTCCAACAAGAGCCCTCTGCTTCCTACCAATAATGTTTTAAATGATTCAGCTTCCTGTTGACATTTCTATGCCAGCGAACACAAACGCACCTGACAAATGGCTGAGGAACAGTAACATCAGGCGACGTGTGATTTTGATGTCAGGAGGGGATAAAGGGGGATTTGAGGTGCAGCAAGGACAAATCCTGGAGACTTCTATCCCCCCCCCCCCGCCCCCACCCTTGTGAGTGATGGGGCAGGAGGGAATGCAGACGCTCGCTCTCACTACACGGAGGATGTGGGGCTCTCAAGTCGAGCTGCTTCAGTATGTAGGTCATGCGCAGCCATCATTAAAACTCCTGCGAAGACGTTTTTCACTTGCTATTTGACAATCAAGAATGCAGCATACGCCTCAAATGAGTAGATTTTCAAAATAATCCTACGCAAAAAAAACAAAAAACAACAGCGGATAATACATGAAGAGAAAACACATTTTGTTATTAATTATTAAATACAAATCCATCTTTACATTATTTATTAATTGTGGCCTTGCATTTTTTATGGGGCCACATTTTATGTTACTCTACATGAAAGGGGCCATGGAGTAAAATCAAAGGGTTGCATGGTTAAACTTAACATGCTGTGTCCAAGCCATAATTTTATAATGAATTTATCTGTATTGACCTCCAATACAGCGACCCCTGATTGTTATCGCCATAGACAACATAAGCTCACACCACAAGAGGGCACTCTGAAAAAATGCTCCATGTGGGGTTAAGATTTCACCAAATATAGCCAAATGTTTGTCTCAATACATGCTAGCTTCAGTAAGCTGAGTTTTTTTTTTTTTTTTTTTTGCTTGTAAATTACGACCTACTTACATCCAGCAATTTCTCAGAACTGTCTAACTGTTTAAACTATCTAATGCAATTAAGGCGGAGCTTTGTTGTGAATGGGTGAACAGTTACATTTGTATAGCCCTTTTCTCAACATTTCAAATCCTTCTCATTGTAAAATGGCTGCTCTTGCTACAGTACAATCAAAATGTACCCATAAGTTCTTACTGAAATTGATGTCGCTTCCAAACGGCAATGCTTTCTTAGCCCAGATGCCGTAAAGAGGATTTTCAGCAAATGAAGAGAATTACTGAGCTGAGCTCAGCTGACTGTATAATTACGGCAAAGCCAGTGTTCCTTTTGGGCTTTTAAAGTGAACTTCAGGTAGCGTTGTCTCAAAGTAAGAGGAACAATCAGCAACTATAAAAAACAAAACACAAGAAAAGTAAGAACTGCAACAAGACCAAACAGTTTGACTCAAAGTGCTGTGAGTAATGGTTTATCATTTGTGTTTCTCTGCATGAAAGCCTCAGCAATACCAGTGCTTCATCACGGCAGGAGACCCAGCCGCCTGCCACACTCCTCCTACATCTTAGTTTTTGTCATAAATGTGACATACAGTACTCTGCCAACACGGAAGAATGGAAATTTTCTACATAAAAACATGGAAGTGCTCAAAAGCTCTGTTTGTATTCAGCAACACAACAGTTTTTTGAGCACTCCCTTGGAATGGTACATTCATTGTTACATAAAATGTCTGGGGCTGAATGTCTCAGACGAGGAGCTGGTGTTTCCATTCCAATCTAGTGCACATTTTTTGATCAGAGCAATTTTCATTAAAGACTCTGTTTAATACATTTTCTCCACCTCCAAAGGCCAAGGGCTGTTTGCTGTCATTCATGAATAGCTTGCTATTCTGCACAAAACACAAGCTTACAGAAAAGTGTCTTCATGTTTCTGTAAGTTAGCCTACAAATTTGTATGGAGATGGCATGTTGTCTGAAGGCCATGCAATATTGAGTTTCTTTCAGATATTCTTCTTGGTTATTTTTTTTTCATGAGCATAGACAGATATTGCAATAAGCCCCAGATGAGGACAAAGCTCTGCATTTTTTATTGCAATCATTTAATCATCACATTCAAGATGCATAATATTTACCATATAGGAGTGGAATTTAATTAGCGTCTACATTGCAATGCATCATATGCTATCTGCTAGTTTGAATGATTGACGCGTAGCTTTCAACTGACTGGAGTGGATCTGAACTTATGTCTATAATTATGGACTTATAGTCTATTAAGTAAAAAACTTTTAGTCTATTAAGTCTTGGTATTATGAATTTTTTTTTTTTTTTTACTTTTGATTAAAAGAATCCTGAGACCTTTAAAATGACATTTGATGTTATGAAGCTCCTGTATGCCCTTTGTTTGTGAGTCTCCAGCTCTCTGCACCTAAGCGCCTGCCCAGGGCCGTTTCAAAGCACTTGGGGGCCCCAAGCAAACAGGACATGGGGGCCCTTCACTCCCCGTAAATACTTACATGAACCACATTGTTATAATTTTCATCAATATAATTATTTGTATTGTACAGTTGTCTAACCTCAGTTTAAAGTCATTTTTTGTTGAAAAACACCACCAACTTAAGTACTAAAATGATGAACAGTGAACAGTCAATCTTGGGGACCCCTTTCAGCCTGGGGCCCCAGGCAATTGCCTGGTTTGCCTGCCTTGTTGCGACGGCCCTGCGCCTGCCTGCCGAATGGGATTCACTCTCCTCCCAGCCCTGCACAGTGAGATAGAGAATAAGCATAGCCATACTGGCAGCGTCAGGAGGCACCTCTGCTCTGCTCTGCAGACAAGCTTCTGGCATCCATGAGGACATAACAGCTCTAAGAGAGTTCCCTACTTGCAGCAGGATGGAAGCAGGGCCGGTTATAGGCATAGACAAACGAGGCGGCCGCCTAGTGCACCAAATATCAGGGGGGCACCACAATACATTTCTTACTTTTTTTCTTCAGTTTTTCTCTTGAATCTTTAGAAAAGGGGGGGGCAAAACTCAAATTTGGCCTAGGGCACCAAAAAGGCTAGAACCGGCCCTGGATGGAAGGCAGGCACTATTTCTCTGAAGACTGAGAATGGCTGGTTTATGTGTGTTTTGGGGCTGGCTGTGGTGTCTAGTGGGCCCCATTTCTTCAACACTACTGTACTTCCTCCTCCTTCCTCCTCCTCCTCTTCCTCCTTCCTCCACAGATGCTCACCTTGAAAGTCCATGAATCAGTCTTTAATCTCATTTGGTCCTTTTCAATTACCTCCCAATCAGACTTCCACAGACCCCAAATTAGTTTGCTCCTGCGACTGAGTTTGCTGTGGGGAATGCACACACACACACACACACACACACACACACACACACACACACACACACACACACACACACACACACACACACACACAGTGAGCCGCCCCCTGTAGTGGAATGAAAAAGGAAGAATTCATTACAATCCTCCACATTTTTCCTGTGTTAAAATGGGCATAAATAATAGCAGGATCTCCTAGCAGGATAGCCTAAAAGCTATTGGTTTTGGTATTTGAGATTCTAAATTACCTGCTTGCTTTGGCCCATGAAAAATGATGTAATTTGTCATCTACACACAATATGAAATACAAACATAAAGTATGTGAAAGCTTTAGGCTGTCTGTGGACTGTACACTGTGTCCTCTGATATCATTCATGACTATTTTGCATCCGTAAATGTTGTGCACAAATAATGAGGGCAATGCATTAACTCATGGCAATAATTAGATTTGCAAGACACCACAATCCATCCATGTTTTGTATTCTCTGACTTTGGCGATGCTTATCATCCCTTCTTCTGCGAATTTTTTTCTAAAGAATGTTCCAGAAATCCTCATCCATGTTTGCCGGAGAAGGGCACACTCAACCCACTCTCCCCTGTGTATATTTGTATTAAGACAAACACACTATGAATGCCAAAGCTGACAAATCTGGTTTGGTTCAATCCCCCCTGTGAGCGTTGCGCTGCACACCCTGCCCTGCACTGCACTGCCAGGAGAGCGGAGACTAGCCTCGGGTGATGTCAGGTCCCTGCAACCCAAACCAGAGAAGAGACCAGGCACATGGCAGAGTGCCCACAGTGATCTCAAACACAACGGGCACAGTTTACTCCTCTGGATGACCTTTGCTTTTTTTCTTTTTCTTCTTCTTCTTTTTCATCTTCTTCTTCTTCAGTGAAACCTGACACTGATCATGCCATAGACTCCACACTGAGATGATCAAAATGTCACAACCTGCGTTTTCTTTTTTTTGTTTGTTTTTTTTGTCTTTTGTCTTTTATGCTTTGTTAAGTCAAGTGTTTTTATTGTCATTTCAACCACTTACACTGTATACAGTGAGACGAAATACCGGTTGCCCATGGATCAAGTGGTATAACATTTAAACTATGAGAGAAAACATTAAAGACAAGGTTACATGCTTGTGCACGCAAGACGTAAAGATAATGTGCAGTCATGGGAAATGCGGGCAGTTATGCTGCAGCATAGGGAGAAGTGTGAGTGGGATGGACGTGTTGTGTCCTTCACAATGCTTCTGGCTTTGTGCAAACAGCAAGTGTTGTACATTTCAGAGAGGGAGGGGAGAGAGAACACAGTGACGTTTTCAGCCGTCCTCACAATTCACTGCAGGGCCTTACATTCTGGAGCCGTACAATTACCATATATACCACAATATCATGGCACTGCTGAGGATGCTCTCAATGGTTCCTCTGTAGAAGGAAGTTAGGTTGAGGGATGGGAGCAGCTCAACCTTCTGCAGGAATTAGAGATGTTTCTGGGCTTTCTTGTTGATGCTTGTGGCTTTCTGATTCCATGTGAGATTGTCTGTGATGTGGACTACAAGAAACTTAGTGAACAATCCCAACTGGAAGGACATTTATGGACAGTGGAGTGAGCTTGCTTGGAGCTTGTCTGAAGTCAGTGATCAGTTCCTTTGTTTTCTCCACATTGAGAAGCAGGTTGTTGTGAATGCACCAGTTGCTGAGCTGTGTCACCTCCTCTCTGTTCAGGACCTCACTAGGCGCGTTGCCATCCAAGTTGTTATGCGCATTTACGTAAGTTAAGCGAATAACAAATCTTCGGATGGAAACACCTGCAAATTCACACATTTCAACTAATGCGAATATAAATCTAATTCGTTTGAGAGAGGTGGTTTAACTTAAATGTGACTTAGGCATTATGCAATTCAAGTTGGATGGAAACAGTTTATCTCACGTATATTTGCATCTACCGCATTTCTGTCCATAGATATTAGGTTATGTTTGATCCAACAGCAGGTAGGAACACATTACTTGATTAGCGTAATGTTCCTTTTTTATTCGCATTACACAGTTGAAGGAAACACACGCCGATGCGACTCTTCTTAAATAAATGAAATGCGAGCAAGTTGGATGGAAATCCACCTATTGTCTCTGTTTATCAAACCTACCACAGCTGTGTCATCAGCAAATGGTGGTTTGTGCTGTGTGTAGGTGGTAGCCGGTAGGCTACACAGCCATGGGCTAGGAGAGAGAGGCCTGAGCAAACAGCCTTCGGGAGCTTTGTTAGGTGCTGTGGCATTGTGGATGGGGACTGACCAGCTGGCATTGGCATGCATCCACAGACAACCAACTTGTTGTAGTAAAAAGGTAACCAAAACAAAACAAAAAACAAATAGCAACACATCACATTAACCACTTAGCTATTAATTATCCATATCAGACATGTGAGCTCACTAAATATGAATGGGGTGAAAGGATATTACTGCCCACAGGGGTGAGACTAAAACGCAGTGTTCCAGTTCTTTTGCACAATTAAGTTTAATCCATGGGTGAAGGAAACTCCTCTTTGATCGGTGCCAAAAAAAAAAAAAAAAGTGGAGCCGGTGCTCAAGTCTAGTGTACCGGCACCTAGGAGGTGATAGATTGGAGAGAGGCTGACAGTACCAAAGGACCAAAAGACCATGTCCCCGCTGCAGGCACGGTTACTCATGCACATGTTCAAGCCTGCGAGCACTAATTAGACAAGAAACCACTCACGCATTTACACTTTTATAGTGAGGCTGGCTGGGGGAACAGCAAGCAGTGCAATGCTGGCTCACTGTACAGTACATGCAGTCATGAGATATTGTAACAACAAACTTTTTTGCAGTTTTATTTTTCAGCGTGCTGGCTTTCATGCTAAAGCTTTGTGAATTGAACACAGTGGATTCTATCAGGATTTTTTTTTTTTTTTTTCTGGTGTCTGATCAACACATTGCATTATTCATAAGCGCAGAACTCTTGAAGTATTTCACTGCATCTGGAGCTGCCAAAATCCCCTCACGAGGTGGCAGCTGTTTAATGAGATTCAATAAAAGAAAATTTCATGTAAGGATTATTCACTGCAGGAGCCGAGGGCCTGTCAATAGTCCTTCAAAGACACACTTACCACATCGGCTATCTACAACAGCCTTCACCCACGGTAGTCTTAAGAAAAAGGAATGCAAAAATTGAAATGTACTGATTAACAAACATAATTTGTGTGTGTGTGTGTGTGTTTGTATGTGTGTGTGTGTGTGTGTGTGTGTGTTTGTATGTGTGAGCTTGTGTTAACCAAACATCAGCCAAGAGCCAAGCATCAGAGGTTAGAGTCCTCTTGATTGTTAGACCCACAGCAAATCCATTTGACAGTTTGGTTTTCATGTTCTCCCCGGCTCTCATGTGTCTCCCACACACACATATACATGCACATCCCCGGCAGTTAAGAGCTTGGCCGAGTTTGTCACTAACGAGGCAGAGATCCCTCTGATCTTCCCTCGGTCTCGAATGCACATCAGCCTGGCATAGCCAGCATAGCCTAATTCTCAGCCCGGGCCTTGAAGGATTTCCATCCATAACAACAGTGTCATTCACCAAAGATTCAGAACCCGGAGAAAGGAAATAAATCTCTCTGGCACCGTATGAGCGCAAACACGCCCAACAGGGTCTAATCTTTCCTGGCAGTCCAAGCCCCTCGGTAAGGTGCTGCTGGCTGGCCAGTTGACCAACCCGTGATGGGCAGCACATGTTTCGTGCGGTGCCCTCCATTAGGGCAGTGTGAACGTCCCCTACAGTACCAAAACACCCCCACCCATCGCCCCCTGAAGTGGTACTTTTCTGGCACGGAGCAGGAAATATGAATTAATGGAGCAGATCCCATGTGGCCATCAGTGATACATAATCAAGCCATTCAGATGCTTTCCCACCTCAAGAGGGGCTGCCAGCTGTGTCTTCGCTGCTCATTTAAATCGGAGCCTTTTGATGCCAAATCCTCTTTGATTTGGAGAAATGTGCCAGCTGTTTTTTTGTTTTTTTCCCTCTCTGCAACAACCCCATGAAAAACATTGCATTGTTCTAAATGACTGATTGTGTCAATACCCATCTTATCTCTGGGAAGCTTGTTTGTGTGGACCACAATGCAACACCGTACACGATTCATATTTGTTTTCCGCTGAATACCAGTGGCGTGTGCTGCACGCGGCTATTTACTTCAACAAATGCATTTTTTTTCCAAAATTGTTTATGTGTACAGTTTCACAGTTTATCTTTCCTAACCATGTATCACTAAACCCCATATTCATAGTTTTACACTTTATGGATAGGCTATATGTAGCCTTCATATTGAAAGGCATAATTTCAGCAAGATTTCAAGTTAGCTGTACAAGATGCCGTATAATTGAAAATGATAAGACTATACAGATTGAGTTAGATTGCTTTTTGAGAGTCAAAATAAAATTTGTATAACTGCTAAAAAAAATTATAGAACAATCTAGCTGCTCTCCAAAACTTCGCAGTTCATGTTTTAGAAAAATGCATGATCTCCACAAAACAGGGAACAAAATGCAGAGAGAGTGACTTTTGTGTGCCATTAGACAACAATATTTCCTGACTGAGATTCTTTGTTTTGTTTCTCTGGTTGAGGGCTGAATTATAGCAATTCCACCGGTTCCATCATGGGGCAAAGCCATTACACAATGTTAACTACTGCGTTAATAAAGTTACAGAGTGAGAGATTCTGTGTGAGAGCCACACAATGAAGAGTCATTAAGCCTCTCACAATCACTACAGTCCTAATACTCTGCCTGCTAAATTAGAATCTCATTTGCCGCCTTCCCCCAATGAATTGTGTGTGTGTGTGTGTGTGTGTGTGTGTGTGTGTTAGAATTGATAGAATGCGTGAAATTCTTTCAGTTCCCCTCTATTAGGATAGATATTATAGGGGCAGCAACATTCTTTTAGGAGTTGGCCACCCCATGAGTTTGCTAATGACATCATTTGTCAAAAACTAACAGTATCATTACCTTGGAGCTGAAAACAGAGCACCTCTTCTATTCAAACTGATGTGATTAGGATTTCTGACACGGTGAACAATTATTGGCTTTTTTTTTTTACTTTTTACTCTCCGGGGTTGGGTTCTAACTCTGGCAAACCCATAAATGCAGTCTGTAGGTAAAACAAATACACACACACACACACACACACACACACACACACACACACACACACAACAGCGGGTGAGTTGAGATCCATCTATCCTAATAACTGCGTCTCCTTGGCTTCCTCTAGCACAGACAACAACATGGCTGCCCATTTGGCTGATGTGTTCACTCCCCTATTCCATGGATCAATTCCATTCTCTTTGTCCCCTATGTCTCCTGAGAGCATGTTGAGTACTTTCTTCTTGCTCCTCTTGGTGTCCCAATTTTGTCAGACCTGTCACTTGAATTCTGCTGTACATGGGCTCATAGTGATGAGAGTGAGCAGATGCTGGGGGTATTGGTCCTGTGAAGTGATGACAGACAAATCAAGCCTCTCTCTCAGTCTCCATCAAACCCCACTCCTCTTTCCGAATACCAATCAGACAGCATGTTTCTAATCAAATGCAATAAATAAATTGCGAGATAAACAGGGAAGTACTTTGAATCTTGCTGCTATTTATCACAGTGGTAGCCTACCACTGAGCAGACATTAAATGAGTTGTGAGATCTGTCAGCATCTGAATACTTATGTGCTGTTTTTGACCATGTAACGAAATCAAATTTATCAAAAAAAGTTATTTTTTTTCAATGCCTAGTTGCTGTTTTTTTCCCCCCATTCATGGCCCACATTCATTCTATGCTCAGATTTGATTAATTCAGAAATGCATAATTAATGGAATCAATTCCAACTGATGCATTAAATTTCCTGTAATTGGGCCAGTGATTTGAAGTTGGGATCTGATTAGTAAGTTTTATTGCTCATTACTCCACAGCACAAGCTGGAGGCCCGGGGCCCCATGCACGGCTTCTCTGACCCTCAGGAACGCTCTTATTAAAGCGGCGGCGCCAACGACGGGGACGGGGACCTCGCTTCAGTCACCGCTCTGCATCACGCGGGACCCATTCAGTGTCACCATCTTAACCCACAAGCAGGCCCAGGCCATTTATCAGCCTATGAAATATGAGACAAAACTGAGAATGAATCGCATGCAGTCGGGAGGAGCGAGAGAGAGAGAGAGAGAGAGAGAGAGAGAGAGAGAGAGAGAGAGAGAGAGAGAGAGAGAGGAAATAATTCTCAAACACTATGCTGACTCAAGGGGCTCTCAAGCTCTTCCACACTCCACTTTTCTTTCTTTTTTTTCTTTTTTTGGCAAATGCTCCACAGTAATTACCTGACTAATCAGTATTAGCATACTGACTGGGCTAGTTCAAGGTCAGCATCTTACTTCTGGACTTTTTTTTTTTTTTTTTTTTTCATTTAAAGCAAACTGTGCCCATCTTTCTTTTTTTTCCTACAATTTAAATATGTGTTGAACATTTGCACGGTGTTAAGGGGTAACCATTTAGCGCTTAGACTTGAGGTAGATGAGAAGTGTAATTTTGCAATAAACCCAGTCCCAATAGACTCAGGAGGAGGCCTGTGCTTCCATGTCCCCAATGGATGGAATGAAAGATGCGGTGGTGGTGAGAGAAATGTAGCAGTTCACTGGAGGAAAACCTGGTGGGACTTTTGAGCAGGAGAATTCCAAACACTGTAGGACTTATTTAATATTTCATATTCTATCCATTATTTACAAGTCCGACTGAGATAAATATTTGTTTATCTACATCCAGTTGTGGAATGGAATGGAAAAAAAAGAAAAGAAAAAAAAACTGTCAATATCGCAAAAACCCTTTTCAAACTCACTCTAAGGAAGGAGAGATGTGGTGTGGCTGGATAAGCTCTCTGGGGAGAAAGTAAACGGTTGGGGAGCAAAAACAGCTGTCTTGAAATATTATTTGCAAGTAACGCCAAACTCTATTTGTCAGAGGTCAGCCTCAGGGGTCTGCACTCACGGTTTGAGGTTTTAAACAGAGCAAAGAGACATGACAAACCCAATCAGCGCCTACCATTCTGAGAAGCCCCTCGTTTAGGCTTGCAAACGAACAGCCACTCCAAGGGCTGTCATGCCCTCGCATTGTAACTCCCCCACTCCCCACTTAACCAACCAACACCACCCCCCATCTATACCCACCCTGTCCCCAGCCCTGCAGCAGCGGAGTGGAGCACTGCATCACAGATGACACAGCTTCTGCTGAGCTGAGCGGACGCCATTCCAGCTCTGCCGACAGACGCGTGGCCGGCGGCGTGCTGAGCCACCCAGGGCCCATGGTGTTGGTAATGAGTCGGACGGGTTGTGCGCGAGGGCTGCTTTTTAACTCTCTCTCTCACACATACACACACACACACACACACACACACACACACACACACACACACACACACACACACACACACACACATACACACACACACACACACATGTGCATGTGTGTGCACCACAACAGCTGTTGTGACGGGGCGGGGGCCAGGCTGTAGCGGCAGAGACCCCATGCCGACCCAGAGCCCACGGCTCTGCCATGGATGTTGGATGAGACCTGAGTCAACCTTAATGAGCCACTAATTAAAGGTGCCTGCATGGCTAACACACCAGTGGAACACACCACACACACCAGTAGAACACACCAATGGCTCTGGAGACACTAGCCTCAGAGGACACTGAAAAACGGGTTTGTGTGTATGTGTGTGTGTGTGTGTGTGAGAGAGAGAGAGAGAGAGTGTGTGTGTGTGTGTGTGTGTGTGTGTGTGTGTGTGTGTGTGTGTGTGTGTGAGTGAGTGAGTGAGTGAGTGTGTGTGTGTGTGTGTGTGTGTGTGTGTGTGTGTGTGTGTGTGTGTGTGTGTGTGTGTGTGTGTGTGTGTGTGTGTGTGTGTGTGTGTGTGAGAGAGAGAGAGAGAGACAGGTTGTTCATGAGAGGGGCTAGTGTTTACTTCCACTTTATCTCAAAAACTGCATTAGACAGACAGACAGACAGACCGCATGGAAATAGCTTCAGTTTGTATCCCATCTAAGAGTGGACTTGGAAACAAAATAAATAAAGTATAAGGAATAACACTGGAGTTTATTTTCAATCTTGGAATTCATGGTGTTTAGTGTGGTGAACTGTTCTGATTGAATGTAATAGGTTTGCAGGTAAACGCTTCATATGACAGGGGCCCCTCAGTTGCAGATTTGAATTTCAAGCTACATTACACCATAGCCTTGCCTGGAGCAAAGGGGTTTGTTTTTGCCTACTGCCAGCCATCTTGCAATAATAACCTGACTTCGTATTGGTCCCTGTCTCCCCAAATCTATATGATGCCTTGTCACTCACACATTGCCATTGGGCTGTGCATTCTCTTCAGGGACACATGCATAAGTATAATCCCTAAGTAAAAGCTATGGTCTTCCTCCATATAGCATGAGCTTGGCACATTAATTCCACGTTGAGCTGACTAATTCTGTGCTCTGTTTTCCACACTATTCTATTGTTCTCTTTTTCTGCGCAGGCATGCTGAGAATGATAATAAAATCTACATTTCACATGTATTTAGGGAGTGACTTGGTACTTTTTCATACACCAGCTCTGTTCAATCTTCCACATTCCAGCCCAACACACCCTCTCCACTAATGATCTCATTACTGGACTCTTTGATTTTTTTTTCTTTCAAAATGGGATCAAAAAATGACAAGCTGCTGTCAAGCAAATCCGAGTGGCAGGCAAGAACTGCATGATCTCAGGAGATTGCTTCTCACATACACGTAAGACTCTAGAATGTTCTACCGTAAAGAAAAATGTTCTGCTCACATGATTTTATGCTGATTCTGTAGCCTGGAATGCTTTATGGCATTCTAATAGGAGTTATTTTGGGAATTGCTTGCCATTCATGGCCCATGCCATTACCATCATGCAAATATTTTAAAATATGCTAATTAAACATTAGTTAGTTATCAAATTAGGCATGCCATTTTGCTAGTTTAATAGCTCTGTCTTGTAATATTCTACCACAGTTTTCACTGACATGGAATAAGCACTGGAAGAGGATTTGTGATGGTAATAAGTAAGTTCCTTTTTCATTTATTTTCCTCCTCGCAAGTCTTTTATCTGTGCTTATGTCCCCATGAAATGGAGTGTTAAAAACACCACACAGAAAAACACATCTATCTCCACTCCGCTGACAAAATAGGTTAGATGAAAACAAACATGTATTCCTGTTTCTCATTTTCAGGGAGATGACCTGCTGGATAGTTGCTCTGGACACTAAATTAGGTCTATATTTTCTCAAGGGTGTGACTGGCTTAACACACCACCACACTACAGGAAAAGAAACCTATCTCTACGCCACTCACATTAAAAAAATATAATTACTACTACGTAACTGGCTTTTACTCGTCAAGCCCATAGGTCAAGCCCAAAACCCAAATTAGACACTGGAGAGCACAGTCAATAATAAGTGTTGCACAAAGGTGAATGAATGAGCTAGAACACAACATGGCCATGTTCTGGATGATAGTAGTATTGCAGACAGGGCCTCTCCACTCTTTGATGTAGCCGCCTCCCTCACATGACACTAATGGTATGGAGTTTCAGACAGTGTCTTAGCCACATCCTCCCTTCAATGACAGAGTTAGAGACCCACACTCTCTATGCCAAAGCACATCAACACAAGCATCAGTCTTGGTGCATAGCTCTTGAATATACAGTATGCAGTGATCCAGAACTTCTTACTCTGTCCTCATCCTATTTTCTGCTGATTAGCTTTAACAGTTGAGTGGTGGCTGGTGACTAAGAGTGGTCTGATGGTGCCAACGGAGATGCAAGGTCACGCCAAGACCTGAAAGGTTTAGATGATAGCAGGTTAGGTGACAAGATTCATCTGTAGTTGTCTAGAAGGTGCAACAGAGTCTATATTGTGGTAGTGGTGGCTGGCTGTGTATAGCGGATTTGTTTTTGTTTGATAATCTAGACATGTGGTTGATACTAGACAGTCCTTGTGGAAATCACAACTTCCTGGAACCTAGCTAGCGAGGCGTGAATGCTCTGGCAGCACCTGCAATGGCTTTCCCACCTGTGCCAATTCAGTATGAGGCTGAGCGTCATCTCTGCAGCAGCCTCTATGGCACTAGATAGAATTACAAGTGATATGGCTCTATTGGTGTTGTCCCATTAAGCCTGGGCAGCTTGGCTTGGCTTGGCTCTTGGCTGGGAGAAGTCATGTGATTGCCTCTGGGAGACACCAAGGACGCTATTGGAGTGTTGGAGCCGCCCATCAGCACAGGCCTGGTAAACTCCATCTTTCATCTCACTAATGGGCTCCATCTTCCATTAGCTCAGCTCTTCTGAGCCACAGTAGCGACTCAGTGTCCAGCTCCACTCTCTGGAGGTCTCTCTCCAGCTATCCCACTCATGACAACAATGGAGCGCACAAGCCAGGCGGCTAGACAGAGATCTCAGCTTTAAAATGGCTCATGTGACCCATACATACAATATACCCACCACCACACAAACCCTGGGTTATACGCCCTTTGTTATCGCATACAGGAGGAAGAAGTAGTTCTATGACCGAACCCCAAAAAAGCTCTACTTCCTCTACCTTCTACTTCCTCTACTAAAGGACACTACACAAGCACCCACTACATTCCACCATCATCAAACTGAGAAGTCTGTTCAGCAGCAGAATACTACTCCCCAACTGTAGCACAGACACATTTGGGGAAAAAAAATCATCCCCATCATCCTCAGAGCTATTAGACTATTATCTTTGTGTCTTTTATGTATGTACCACTATAATACTGAGCTCCTGGTGATTTGAATTTCACTCTTGGATTATTAACGTTTCTATGTAAGTATGCATGTATGCATGTACTGTATGCATGTATGTATGTATGTATGTATGTATGTATGTATGTATGTATGTATGCATATATGTACTGTATGTATGTATCTATCTATCTATCTATCTATCTATCTATCTATCTATCTATCTATCTATCTTCACGGCAAGACACAAACTGGCTGGCACAGGTATAATAACACATTAGCAATTATAATGTAACATATGGACAAGGCTGATAACTGTAATTCATAGCTAAAAAAACACAACTTGCTTTCAACACAACAATTCCCTATGGCATGCTGGGAACATGTTTTCCTACATATTATGCTACATATTATGTACTGTACATAAAAGAAGACTTGCTATGCCTACGGCAATATTTCTGGACTTTTTCTCTTGCCAACAATGTGAGATGTTTAAAGATATCACTTTCCATGCACTTACTGATAATTAACAAGCAGTGCACTTAAACCTTGTTACGTAAATGAAGCGAAAATAACCACTGGTGAAAATATGTAAACTGTTGATGATTCTCCAGGCCAAAGAATAGAGATGATCGGCCCTGATCCTATCCCAGATTAGCTCTTCCTATGATTAGTGACTATAATCTGGTTATCTCACCGTGCACAGTTCAGTGTGCAGATTTTGTAAGTGACACAAGTGGGTAAGATTAGCTAAAGCAAAAAATCAGACAAAATGCAATTGCTACACCCCCACCCCCTCAACACACACACACACACACACACACACACACACACACACACACACACACACACACACACACACACACACACACACACACACACACACACACACTCTCTCACCTTCTTTTGTTCTGGGCCACAGTGCTAATCACCAATCTCCAAACTCTGAGTGTCTGTCATTTTCTGCTGCTTCCCCTTAGCCGTGTCGTGTCCTCTTCTGTTCCAGCATCATGGCTGCTTTGCTTTTGGCCTCTCAGACCACCACCTCCTCAATGGAAAAAAGAGAGGCATAATAATCATTGTAATCATTAGGCTACCATTATCATCATTAGTTTTTTTTGTCATCATTAGGCCCTGGTCACAAAATGAGAGCAATGATGCCATGTCTGAGCATCTAGCCATGGACACGACCAATTTGCTCTGATTGTGAAAAATGAGTTGTCTCATAGATCTGCTTGTCTTGGGATATTTTTTTTTAATGACCTTTAAATTTCCAAAAAAATGTCTCCCCTTTAGAAATTTGAGAAATGTCAGATATCTTTGCTCTTTGTATTTCAATCAGAAGATTTAAACAGTGGTTTGAGTACCGTCCATGACAAACCGCACCATAAATAGCTATTATTACCATTATTACTGCATGCATTGATATCTGTGTGTGATTCATCCTCTCCCCATCAAGCCACAGTAATGAAACACATCAATTATACATTTGCATTTGAGCAGCTCCCTATGGTGATTGCACTAGATTAGCACATTACACATAACAGCCTCAGTAGGCAAGGACACTTCCTCTGTCTTGTCAAAAACAAAAGAGGGACACTGCTTCTTCTCCGCTGCACACTGAACATATCGCTGCTCAGCATCACTGATTTAGTCCACATCAACATTTAATAAGGAGAAAATAGACGGACTCCCAACTATTATGATTTAAATGAAGTACGGTAAGCACGGCTCTGAGGTCTTTTCGTGCCACGGAGGGCATGAACTTTATTTACATTTATTTACATGAGCTGAGGCCCTCGGTCATGACACCAGACTGCGCACAAATGACTGATTTCACTAAAGGCAAGTTTTTAAAGACCTTCCTGTGGCGTAAACAAAGCAAAGGCTACATTTGCATGGCTAGTATACAGTCCGTCTGCAATACAGCACACCAACACTCCAAACGAAGAAGTTGTGGCATTCGTGACTCTGTGGGGGTGACTTTACAAGGTCCGAGCGCCACAGCGCACTGTACCTGTGAACTCCCCCCCGAGCCACATGCAGACCACAAGTCCAGCCGTGGCCACAATCCCCCCTATGCAGTCATGGTGGAGGCAGGCTGAGCGGTTGAGAGGCTGATTATATTAGCTTAGTAGTGTGGAATAAAAGTGTTTCAGGGGGCAGAGAGTGAGTGAGTCACTACCTCATCCCCTGACCTCGGTTCCCGAGCGGAGTGATGTCACGACACAACATGTCGGAATCTCTTCCATTTCAGATCACAGAGGGACAGACTCACTCGTACTAGGCAATACACCTTTCCCCACTTTGAAACGGCTGAGAGAATAGATGCTATTTGCAGCCCTCGGTTGACATACTGCGCTGGGAGTTTCATGCAACATCTACTTCGGGGTTGATAAGCTGTCATCAAAGAGACAGCGGCCCCAACCCTTCCATGCTATTAATATTTGTGTTTATTAGACATCTGCAGGATGGGGCTCAAGAAGATATCCTCCTCCTCCAGTGTAGTCCATCTGCCACACAAGGCACACAATTCTAAACATGGATAATGATGTTTGCATTGCCATCAATAATTTAGCCTACTAATCATCAATAATTAAGTTATTAATGATGTTATTGTTTAGAAAAATGATTCTCTCCAAAGGTACTCATACAAATAATTACACTCACTTAATAGCAGATGTAGAAGTTTAAATCTTAGGCCATACATAGGCAGCCGTGGCCTACTGGGTAGATCTTTGTGTTTGTAACTGTAGGGTTGCCGGTTGGATTGCCGACTAGTGGACCACGGAGTAAGTGCCCTTGAGCAAGACACCTAACTCCTCAGTGCTCCCCAGGTGCTGATGTAGCAGGCAGCCCATTGCACTGTTTGTTCACTATGCCTTTCACTAATTCCAATTGGCTTAAAAGCAGAGTCTGAATTCCCCTCAAGGGATCAATACAGTGTATATTATGCAAGCCTAATGTTTAGCATTTTAAAATGTTTGGATGGTTTTAAAAACCTGACAGTCTAATAGCCTACTGTACTTACAATACTTACAAAACATGCATTGTAATGACATCCACTCTATGTTATCGTTCCTTATATTAAGGCCTATAAAATTATTATGATTATGAAATTCAGTATCTTTTTTTAACCAGAAAAGCCCTCTTATGCTCTTTGCCTCCCTCCCTGTTCAGCATACAGAAAAATAAACTGACAGTTTTCTTTCATCAAGTATATTATCGAGTGAGCAGTTTATCTGTTGCATTAGAGATCTCACTGGGGTCATTTTGCCAGAGGAAATGAAATGACTGCATTTTCTACCTTTTCATTTCAGTCATCCTAGGACCGCTTTAGTTTTTATTTTCATTGTTGCTCATGTGCATACAGTACTCATGAGTCTCTCTTCGATGTGCTTGTGAAACAAAAGGTTTGCTTTAGTAAATACAACATTCATTGTGCATTAATTGAGTCAATTAGATCCAGTAATTAACTTTGCATTATGTTCATATTAAGCAAATGGCATCCCTTGTGATGCTTCACTGTACCATGATTCAGTGCGCCCATTATAAGCCCTTCCCCAAACAAACCCTACTGAGAGAGAGAGAGAGAGAGAGAGAGAGAGAGAGAGAGAGAGAGAGGGGCGGCTTCTTCCAAAGTGAGCAGGAAGAGGTTCCGGAAGGCAGAGCACAAAAGAGAGAGGCTGTATAAAACCGCTTTCCAAGGCCATCATTCTTTTGTCTAGTTAGTTTGAGCTCTATCTTTTCGGCTAGTACTGTATCTTGAGAAAAGTCCAGCCCGTCATGCTGGTGCTTTTCAGGACAAGACAGTGCAAGGAAGCAAACACACACAACCAATCGAATGTGAGAATGACATTCAGTAAACACTGCCAGTGGGGTCACTTGGGGATCTACAGAATTGCTGTGCATTTCAACACAGCAGTATTAATTATCCATCACAACAGCACGCTTAAAAGTGTGATGCATGACAGTGGAATGGACAGGGTCAGCACTTCCTCTCTCCCTGGGAGCCCATATTCTGTATACACTATGTATGCATTTGCAGCATGACAAGTCACTCTGGATCAAAGCCTTCGCTAAATGGCTACATGGAGAATATAATATATATGCAATGGGAATTAGCATAGCATCAGTTAAGCTGTCAGTCTACAACTGCTACAATTCATACAATATTAACGACAGACAGAGAGAGAGAGAGAAAACTGTGGAGGCTAAACCTGCGCATGCACACAGAGGGAGCAGCTTGCTGGCACGTCCTCATTGCTATTCCGTTTGCTAGGAAGGAAGAAAGTCTTTCGATCTAACAGATCTCTCCTAAACCTTTTTGAGCCACTTCACTGATTTGCCCAAGGGCCTTGTCCTGACCCAACCTTGGGACACTCAACATGTAACAAATTCGACATCAATCATCCAGAGGTTTCAAAAGATAACACTGAACGTTCCCTTAACAAGGCTGAGTATCTGGCAAAAAAAAACATACTGTCAAAAACAAAAACATATCTGTCAGTAATCCAGCCAGCTAAGATACGTATGTGAAAGGGGCACTTAGTATTCATTCTACATAACAGGTATTTTTATTATTCTGGAAAATTCTGCTTGGTTTAGTTCAAATGATTATAATTCATGTCACGTCTAAGAATACCCATTGGCCCGCTTTCTTAACAGTAGAGCTGCAGACCTCTTCCCTCGGGCTGCTGGGTAAGGCACGTGTGTGTGTGTGCCTGCCTGCCTGCACACAAGGAGAATGCATATCTATCTATGTTTGTCATTGAGAGCTATGTGTGATGAAACTACTACCACTCCTCACCCTTGTGTCACCACTGCCTGCCTACCTGTCACCACCGCTACACTTAAGGCAAACTACACACATCACAGCAGGTGTTTGGAACATTTCTTTTTCATGATATGTTTCGCCTCAAACTATATACTTACTCTGCATTTTTATTGCTCGCAGACGTTTGATCGTGCCAAACATCACAGATGAAATGCTGCTGACTTGTAAAATAGCTAAGCCCTGGATATGTGATGCGAATGCTGTGAACTCAGTGTGTAATTCAGGCACTGCTGTCGTATCAGAGGAAACACCACAAACTGCCAGCCCTCTCGGCCCTACCCTGCATAAACGCTACGCCACAGAAATCCCTCAAGACACACAGGCAGAGAGGAGCTCATTGAGGAACTCTATGCTCAGCTCCAGAACTAAATACCTGAAAACAAAAGAGCCATCAGAATGGATAATGCAACTTACTGCTACTCAACCGATTACACCCCGCTAACTACCACTAAATCAAGCCGCAAAGCAGCGCATTCTACCACCATAAACATGGGAACCTCAGAAAAGCTCCCCAAGGACTACTTGATTTGGTCCCTTTGCAACACTCTCTATGTCAACTTCTGTTGCCTTGGATTCCTGGCTCTCGTCTATTCAGTAAAGGTCAGTCATGTCACTTCAGTTACAGGGAATAGTGAATAATACAAAATGATAACGAATGACTCAATACTGTGACAAATATTATTACAATAGATTTATGGAGGAGGGATATGTGTGTGTGTGTGTGTGTGTGTGTGTGTGTGTGTGTGTGTGTGTGTGTGTGTGGAGGGGGGGTGTTAGAGAGATGCCACTGATAAGCATTTTTCATGCTAACTGGAATGTGTCTCCAGGCTAGAGACCAGAAGACTATGGGGAACTTAAGAGAAGCCCGGGAGTGCTCCGAGAAGGCCAAGTGGTATAACATTCTGGCGTCCGGATGGAACCTATTGGTACCTCTAGTGATCATGGCTGTACTGGTGCTTATGATGCTCTACATGAGGAGCCATGATGGAGCGCTTCCATTTTTTGGAGAGCATAATATGCAGAGTTTTTTCAGTTATTTTCAATAGGCCAACCTGTCTGACAACGACAGACAGCAAGTGAACATCTAAAAAAAAAAATGATGAGAATTTTTTTTATTATAACTATAAAATATTTAGAACAGCCTCTCACCTTTGTTAGACACAGAAGAGACATTAAATATATAAAAATCTTGATTAAATCTGTTTCTAATGTTGGGTTTATGGCTAATGCCTGATATGAATCAAATTTCTTTGGAATTTGAAGTGATGACAATTAGGTGTTTTGAAACTCTGTTTATTTTTTCTTGTTAGTATTAGCGACTGTAGCAGTGAATGAACAGACAAAAAGCCCTCTATGCCTTATCTTGTAATTCTGTCAAATATTTACGCATTATTAAACTGGACATCCCTATGATCTTCAGTGAACATTTTTTGTAAACAATGTCCAGCCTTGTTCCTCATTTATTTATTTTTGTCTGTGTGAATTCTCTATGTCCAATAGGTATATCATCTACTCAAAGTTCTCAGTCAGTGCCTATTGTAAATATTGAATGCAACATTGATATCCATACTAGTATTGTAAAATTGAATCTTCAGAACAGAATGTGCCTCACTGATATACTGTGTTTTTATCAACTGTATGCTGAATTCAAAAGATTTGTTTTAGAGGAAATAACTCTTTACTCAGCAATACTTTGGCTATTGTTGTGTTCTGCAACACAAATACATGAGGTATTTTTTGTTCTAACTTCCTTCACTGCTTTGTTATGTTTGTAGCCACACCCTTTCTTGGTATGATATTTAACTGACCTTAATTGTAGGCCTGCTTGCCAGCATACTATTTTTTCTCCCACCATAGATTGGTAGCACATGTAACTGCCTTAAATTGATAGGTTGAGACCGAAGCAATGGTCCGAACATAGGCAAAAGAAGCATTTCTTTTTAAAGCCGCGTCTACAGCACATGGTTGATTCCTGAAAGCATAATTACCAGTAAAAATAAATCTACAGCGGCATAATGTTTGATCTATCTTTCTAAACATAAAGAACATGAAGGAAGAACTGGACATTATAGTGTTTGGTAGATGGTGTTTTTTTGTATGGAACACGCATTGGTGGGATGAGCTCCAATCCATGAAATAAGTGCAAAATCTTCATTGCCATTGCCAAAAAGCTTGCTGTCGATACTGACACTTGTTTTGAGCTTCTGGTATCTCCAGGAATTGCCAATCAGGTGCCTGATTTGCAGCACCTGTGAGCAAGGGCCCTACTGTAAGTACAGTACAGTCAGTAAGTATCTACTTTAAGAATCAGTATGCCACGTTTGATCTGGATAAGGCCCTTTCAACAGGGCAACTCCAAGCTGGTGTTCTGCAAAACCAAATGGCAACATTATTTGGAGTGAGGCCTAGTAGGCCTACTATCTTCATACTGAAGGCCATGTACCATGTAAAGGGGGCATGTCAGAGATGTGTCCAAAGGAGACACCCCAAGAAGACCACTTTGTCTTGTTAAATTGCTTATTTTTGCTTCTGAAACTTCTTTTTTTTAAAAAAACTTCAATCATCCAATCCACCAAACACCAAACAAGGCCGATGCCTGAAGAATGCCTGTTTGGCAATGGCAGAGAAGATATGGCACGTTTTTCATGGGCGCAACCCACATACTCAGCTCCGCAGCTCATCCCACAACAAATGGGGCAGCATTTCAAACAGAATGGAATAGGCTTTCCAACAGCATATTGACCAAAAGTATTGATATCACAGAGAAATACTCAAACACAAATTTCCTTAGTTTTTATTTTATGTCTATCTATCTATCTATCTATCTATCTATCTATCTATCTATCTATCTACAGTGTATTTATCTCTTCAAAGTAACCTCTATTTACTTTCCTTGACTGCTTCATACACAGAATTACATCAATATTTATGTCATGAATGTGTAAAAAAAAAGAAAAAGAAAAAGAATTCAACATGTATGGGAACTTGTTTAGAAGTGTTGTGAAAACTGTTAGTTTCCAAAATGCTATACTGCTATGCTACACATAATGCATGTTCCCCAATACATAGTGCAGCACACGCTACTGATTCCCACAGTCAATTAATTAATTAGCTGCATGCGCTCTACTTGACTGATTTAAAGCTTATTGAGCCTCATACACTATGCTACTCCCTAATATGCACCTACGTCTCTATGAGGCACTAGAACGAGGCTTGGGTGGTAAAACTTCTCATCTACCCGACTTTCCCCCTGACCAACAGTAAGAGAGGGGACCAGCAATAGATTTTCTGTCCGGCCTCTGTGAGTCACATACTACTCCTGTGATATTTGTCATGGACTGCATACCACACATTGATTTCTGCAGAGGTTCAGTATACAGTAGTATGTAGTAGGCATGTTTGGAAAAAGCCTGTGTGTCTTACTAACACTGTCTACCTTATACTGTAACATGGCTCAAAGGTGGGACCTGATAGGCCATTACAGTAGGCTTAATCACAACGAAAGCTACCAACTTTGAAGAACCTGAATGACACATTGTGCTGTATTACCCTTTTTAGATTATGCCTACATGACTTAGCATGTTTTGTCATTGTTGTGAGTAGGTTTGGTTGTGTTCTACAATGTGAATACATTCAGAAAGAGAAATAGACCTACAGTACCTATGATCAAGAGGGTAGCCTATCAAAAATCTTGAAACGTGAACCAGAAGAATTATAGGTCTAGCCTTTTCTCTGAATGCTCAAGTGTATCAAACTTTGCTATTTTAGTTTACATGATTGCCATGTGTTTCAAAATAATGTTTTTTAAGCAGGTATTGAGACACTTATAGTGCTTCAAACGATAATGTCCTCACAACACACACACACACACACACACACACACACACACACACACACACACACACACACACACACACACACACACACACACACCATATGTCTATAGCAGTCCAAACAAACCAATGTGTAGAGGCAGTGGGCTAGCCTAATGCAAGACAAGTAGGCCTATAACAAAATCAAAAATCACTTTACTTGTAAACCAACAAACACACTTACAGCACTTACTGCAATGGGAAACACTGACCCAGACAGGAGAAAGACATGGTTTACTGAACAAAGGGAGAGGAAACCAGAAACACCTTGAACTAATAGGCTAATGAGGGATACGATAAGGGGCGTGATAATAAGGAAATAAAGAAGCACATGGAACACGGGACAGTAAACAAGAGGGAGGAGAGGGCTGAAATGGGGACCACAAGACAAGCCCTCATACTGGCTTTTGACAGACGTCTAGACTGCAGTGTGAAGACGAAGAAACGCTGCTCTCTTTCGTCACTGTAAGGCAGTGCAAGCAAAATTATTCCAATCAATATTTGTAAGCAGAAGCATTAACAGAAGGTAATTTCGTCGATTTAGAGATTAAATGTTTACGACTCTTGTACCACCCACCCCTGGAGACAGTTCGTTACATTTATGATTATCGTCCATTTTCCTTTACGCAATTAATATTCAGTTCAGTAATTAGTTTCACTTTTTTCACAACAGACCACATAATCCTCTAGCCTATTTCTTTCTTGGAATGCAGATCTCTGACAAAACGTCCTGTGTGTGAAGGTTATTGGGATACATTCAATGAATTATTCTCCTGTATCTCCTTCCATCTGTTAAAACAGCAATATCTACCCGACAACAGAAGCTGTCACCGCCTGCGAGCCATGTGACCTCCGTGGAAAAGAAGCGCGGCTGTCTGAATGAATAGAACCGTTCTCCAGATATTTTAAGGGTGACACGGCAACCACCCAAGGTCATGCAGATATCGACAGTTGTACTAAAACTGGCTAATTTTTTTTCAATTCATGAATCATGATGTTATATAAAAAAAAAACTCCAAGACACATTGCCATCGCACATAACACAATTTTTGGCTTAAGTATAGCCTAAGACCTTTCCACAGGTTAAATTTTCATTTTAAGTTAAAGGAGTGCCACATGCTACATTCATCATTTGCACGTCATTTCATCTCTTCATACCCCCCATCAGGTAGGCTACCTTTTTAATGATGCTACACGTGATTGAGGTAGATTGCCGTTTCCCTTATCCCTCTCCCACCAGTGGCTCCTTTCACTGCTTGGAACTCAAGCGAACAGTGTAGGTTGTAGCGTGATTAGGGAAGCATATGGTGGAACATGTATGTAATTAAAACTACGTCACTGATAGATAAGTATGATAAGTATGAGTTAAATATGTTTTAGTCTACTTTGGGAGAGTTCGTCAAACTTTTATACCACGGTAAGCCATATCGTAGCCTAATAATCATACAAGAACGGAGGCGCATAACCAAGGACTTGGCGGAGTTGGATTGTGTACCTTTCTCCTCTCCCGACTCCCGGAGCGCTTTCGCAGACCAAGGCATGTCTTCTTCGACAGGGAATAACACAAATACTTGGAACTTAGCGGGGTCGTCAATTTCTCCCAAAGGAAGCACACCGGCTGAGCTGGAAATGTCCGAAAAGACATCCAGTGCGTTATATGACAGTGTCCAATCTGGGAATACCCTAACAATTCCACAAGATCAACCTGTCATTGGCAGAAAAAAGAGCGTTGAAGACATGACTGTGCGCACAACATTGGGCCAACGACGGGCATCCCACCTGCACGGACTTAACCTCAACCCCCGGATGTCTGTGTATAGTGCCACTCGTCCTGTACTCACCAGAGGTTACCTCCAAGGACGCGTCTACAACTTTTTGGAAAGGCCATCTGGATGGAAATGTTTTGTTTATCACTTCACAGTGTAAGTTTTATGATTTATCACTGGTTTATGGTTTAGGTTATTGTGTTGGGTTATTTGGGTATTGGTTGGTTTATCTAAACTTAAATGTTTGATCTATCTATCTTTAACACATGAGTGCACTTTCAGTCTTGTACCAAGAAAAAGACAGAGAGACAGCTTTATGTCTCTTTTAGGTTAATGCATAATGTCACTGACATTGCATTTATCACTGGTTGATTCTGGCATCTTATTTATCTACTCTAAATCTAAGACAAAAAAACAAAACAAAAACGTTCTCACCAAAATATTCTTAACAAATTCACCAATGGCTTTATAGTAAAGTATCTGGAACTAATAACAATCAAGAAGTTATGTATGATTTGAATTATACTGCATGTAAGTACAACATGTTGAGTGTAAATACACAGTCAACTTGGGGTGGGATTTGAAAGTACATTAGTGCTGGAGGAATGTCCAGAATGAGGGCCATGCTTTTGGTCTGAGGCGGTATCTCTCACATGAGGAGGTGATAGCAAGCGACTAAACTTGGCAGCTGGACGGTACTATGGAGCCACAGACCCTGTCTGGCCCGTCCACCCTGTGACTCGCTGGTGTTTAAGAGCGATGCCAGGAGAGGATGAGTGTTCCTGAAGTGAGACTGCCAGCCGGAAACTGACATGTAGCAGAGGCCTGCACCGCTGGTGCAATGGTGATGCAGTCTTTGAAAGAGTTCAGTACGCTCAATGGTGTTTTTTGTCCCCAAAGGCACCTTCCAGGCAGCACAGCCTAAAAGGCACTACCCATTCCTAACCCTAACCCCCTCAACCCTCATCCTAACTCTAAACTGAGTGGAGTAGTTTCCTTGAAGGCATTGCTGCCTTGAAGGCACTGTTTAGGGCAAAAAATACCAAAGACCTGCCACTTGGGTCTGTGTAATTGTGTTTTTCTCAGAGGCCCAAGTATTTTCCCAGGTTTTTTGCCACTGTGTGTATCTATCTTTTTGTCTCTGTATGTGTGTACGTGCTTGTGTGTGTGTGTGTGTCAGTGGAGTTTCTCACGTGTCTGTGTGTGTCTATGGACAGTTGAGAGAAAGAGCTTCATACTCACATCTGCTCTATGATATAAATAGTCCTCAGAGGGGTCAATAACATCAACACTGACGACATTATAAATGTGGGTTTCCTATCCTCTCTCCGTCCTAACCTCCAAAACGTATCACCCTAGTGGCAAAGTCATAAAATGTATCAACATCTGCCATCATCAAAAGAAAAAAGAGACTCTGGCTGGAGAGAGAGCAAAGGAAGCATTGCCTCTCCTCTCAGTCTGGGTGAAAGTGGGAGGCTAGCAGGGCCGGCCAAGAATGTGCGCCGTCGTCTTATCACTGCTCTGGGCTTCAGAGGGATGTGGGGTCCTTTATCTTTACAGCTTGACCCTCTTCAGACTTCTGTGGCGTGTGTGTGTGTGGGCATGACAGCAGAGCCCAGCGCCTACTTTCATGTTACACTCATGTTTACCATCCTCAGCAGTGACACCAGAGATACTCACAGAAAACTGGGGAAAAAAAAAAGTAGTAGGTCTGCACCAGAGAAAAAGCGAGAGAGTTCTGTGGGAGGCAGCCCTTGGGATGAAGCCCTTGGTTTCTAATGCAGTAATAATGTGACATTTCTGGAAGTTTAACAGGGGGTTAATTGTTGGATGAAGGATGCATAGTACCAGCACAGAAGGGTGTAAATGATCCCCTTCATCAATAATGAAAAATCTGAGATGTGTGTTGCCATTCAGCTGTGATACATGCTGGTTCAGTCATGTAGTGGAATGGCAGAGCCTTGGAAACACTACTTCCCTTTGACAACATGCCTTTCAAAACAGGCCTGTCTGCCTACATAAGACAAAGCTCAAAGCTTATGGAATAAAGAAGTAATGACAATAATCTATGCATTTGGAATTGGTGTTGCATAGTAGTTGCTGCAATTATCATAGTAGTTACAAAACTTCGCAAACTTCTGGCAAAATAGAGAAATAGACCTACCTATAATCAAGAGTGTAGCCTATCAAAAATCTTGAAACGTGAACCAGAAGAATGTTATAGGTCTAGCCTTTTCTCTGAAGGCTCAAGTGTATCAAACATTGCGATTTTAGTTTACATGATTGCCTTGTGTTTCAAAATAATGTTTTTTTAAGCAGGTATTGAGACACTTATAGTATATTTCAAACAATGTCCTCACAACACACACACACACACACACACACACACACACACACACACACACACACACACACACACACACACACACACACACACACACACACACACACACACACACACACACACTTCTGGCAAACTGCAACTTTGTCACCGAATGTTCATCAGAAGTTTGCCATTACTGGCAAAATGTTTTGGCAAATCAATGGTAAATACATTCAACACTACTGGAAATTAGCCACTAATGGCAAACTTCTTATGAACTTTTGTCAACAAATTTGCGGTTTGCTGCAAATCCACAACTTTGCTAGAGGTTTGTGGCAACTTTGCTATAAGGTCCTATTTTCACATGCAAGCTAGTTTGGGGCAATATTGCTGCATATTTGCGGCATTTCTTTTTATTTTTGTAACATTTTGTAACATGTCATGGATGAGCGGAAGGCTGATAGAGGCACAGCAGCTCTTATAGTGATAGTGATAGAGTTGTGGTTACCGTGTAGGCTGTTTGGACGCTCACTCTGCCCGGGGCACGCGGCCTGTTTGTTTGCAGCGCACACCCCTCCCTCAAAGATCTCACTGAAAGCCTCAGTGGAAATGAAAGGCCGGCCCGCTTTGTTGTACCAGCTGTTGCCTTTCATGTTGTTTACCTATTTTCTGCCTGCATGTTAAATATCGTTGGAATATAATGATGATATGCATATGATATTTAGATGTTTACAGCTACTAACAAACTTACCTACAAAGTTACTCGTAAGTCTACATAATGCATAGGACTGTAGGTCTAGATAATGATGCTAGATCCATTCTACAGTATCATCATTGACTAATTTTTGTTTCATGGATTGCTGAAAAGTATTTTTGTGTTTTACTTTTACACATTGCTTTATTCTGCTGTCTCTATCATCTTTCATTAATCTCCTAACTTATCTTCTTTACTTTCCTCTCCAAACAAATTAATGGCAGGGTAAAAGTTACAAAGTGTGTAATAATTTTTCATGACAGTCCTTCAATTTGTGTGAATATTTTTAGATGCGTAATACATCATTTTGTAATTAGGCAGTGTCCTATAAACCAAACTTTTTCGGTTTTGCTAACTTACCATGTGAATAGTGTGCCAGTTCATGTTAAGTCACAACAGTGACAGAGTTTGCAATAAAAGGGCCTTCATACATACATTCAGTGCCTTTCGCCAGCACTCAGTATTTTGTGCAGACTCTCAAAGCTTTGTACTGTAATAACGCTGCAGATCTGTAGTGTGAAGGTCATCTTTCCATCTCTCTACTGACTCCACTATGTATGCGGCTATTCTTGTCAATATTTATGTCTTTATTCTTAGATGCTGTTTAAAGAACCAATATTTGAACGATGTTTGCAAGTATTAGTCATATTGTCTCATTGTTTACGGAACGTATTTATGGGGAGAGCTGTCATACATCATTTGCAGAGATACAGTATAATTATACATTTATATATTTATATGCCAGCAATGTGGATATTCAGTGTTCTCTTCCTTCCTTTGAGTGGGGGCTGGTTTGGTTTCTTGATCTGCGGTTAAATGTAAAGCATAACAGTGATAAGACTGTTTACTCTTACTTCCTTCTGACTTAAACCAAAAGTCCCTGAGTACAAACCTACTGTATAGTGGTGTCATTCCAACCCTCATTTGAAGTTTATATGGTTGTGTTATCATCTGTCAGAAACATTTGGCTACAAAAGAGGCCAGCTCGACTGCAACACTTCTACATCAAGGGAAATTAGCACATTGTGAAATGGAAACGTGTGTTCTCGTTTGTGTTCTGCCAGATCAGCCATGTCCAAACACTCCAGCCTATCTCTGTAAAAGGAAACAAGTTTATCTCAGATGTATTGAGGAGCTGCTACAGACTGTATTGGTTCAGGCTGAAAGGGGCAAGTGACCTTGCTTTGGAGAGTTAACCAAGTGATGTGTGTTTGACTTCATTCCCGCCGGGGACTGAAACAAGAGCAGCTAAAGGACAACCTCCATGAGTTTCCATAGCTTTCATATTTACTTTATGGTCTTAACCGTTCTTACATTAGGCCTACAGTTTATTGCACACAAAATGTACCATGAATGTAGGCGACCATTTTGTTTTTCTTTCCTCTTTGATTTTATATTGATTCTATTTATTTTTTATTTTATTTATTTTTTGCTAAGTAGTTTGCCTTGTTGTCCTAGCTAACATTTGCTTTCATTTCATTGCTTTTTTTTGTTCGTTTTATAGGTTGGACCTCAGCCTGTAAGGCTTTGTTATGTTAGCTGTGTTATAACTGAATGTTGTCAGCTGTTTAGACCGTGGCTTACTCTCTTTTAGAATTGCCATAATAATAGTGGAAAATAATTACAATGAATGTATTCCATGAATACGTTCAGCAGCTAATTGTCTATTTCTCCCTGGCAGGTTTCTTATTGTCCTGGCTTGCTTAATCCTCAGTGTCCTCTCCACTATCGACCAGTATCAGGCCTTAGCTCATGGAACGCTCTTCTGGGTGGTGAGTTTTCCCTCTTCTCCACACACACAGTCTCCATCCATCCACTCCACTACAGGTGAGGTGGAATGTGCAAGGTAGAATTTCCTCTTGTACCACCCCCTCCCCTGCACACACACACACACAAACACACACACACACACACACACACGCACACACACACACACACACACACACACACACACATATACAAGGTCAAATTCAGCATGAACAGGAAAGAGTTGAATTGTTGAAGTGCTAAACTTGTTGAGGTCTCTGTGCTTTTTCCCTCTGGCGTGCTCCAAAATGTGTTTAAAGAATTTTAATTCAAGGACGAATTACATTCTTATCTCAACATTGTTCAAATTTGATCCGAGGTCATCTAGATTTCCTGCCAGCAGTGTTAAGACATGGATACTTTGAGCTGACCAGCAGAGGGCGACAAAGCACAGCATTTTCTTGCTGTGACCCCTATGGTGTTGATTGGGAAGGAAGGAAATTGAATGGTTAATATTGAGAACTTAATGTTAAACATTTTTAACAGCAATGCAGCCAGAGAGAAAGTTGAAGCAAAGATCCTTCATTACTATCTGACTGATTCACTTACTCCATGTGATTCCAATTAGAACATACAGTATGTTGGAAGGTCAGCTAATCAGTAGGCACACCTTTGTTCAGTGCACAGGTAGAACCAATACAAGGCTGGACCTTTTGACTACCTTCTTTTTCCTCTAGTGGATAGGCTACTCATAAGGTTCAAATGTAGGTAAAGGTAAAGGTATTGCTTCAAATGTAGGTAGGGGTAAAGGATCATATTGCTATTCATTGCTGATTTTTGAGTAGACATTTTAACACTTTAGTACTAGATAAAAGAATCCAAAACATACAAACCTGCAGGGTCAGGAGGGGCATGAAATCATTTTTTTTACCCAATCACAATCATTCAGTTAGATGCTCTAACTTTAAAATTGTAAAAAAAAAAAAAAATGTCAGTCATCTTTAAAAGACGCTTGGCTATAACAGTATAAAAGTGTAGTTGACATATTGATGGTGATGGGTCTACTCAACTGACAGCAGTATGATAGATGTGTTAAAATATAAAACAAGCTTTGCTTGTTCTTGTGCTTAGGAGAAGGAGGAAGGGAAAATTGGATTGTGAATGTTTAAAACTTAGCTTGCTTATACCGTTTATTTTTTTTTCAAAGATTTTATAGGTCCTTTGATCTCAAAATGATTATACAGCAACCTGTGGATACTAAGGGTTATCTGCAACAACTATACCCCATTTCGGAGCACAATTCTGACTGATCTATTGTACAGTACAGTATGCTCATGCTGGGATCTTACACACACCACAACATTTGGTGTTTACATTATTCATTTATCTCTGATTAACTCAATACTGTAAATGACTGCAGCTACTGTGAGTGACTCTGACGGGGCGGGGGAGAGGACGGTGGGTTCGGCCGCAATTGTACTTGAGACAAAGGGGGATTTGAACGACTCCTAAATCAGCGACTCTGTGAGTGCCAGATGCTAGGATTAGCAGGCCTCGTACTCACAATAATTTGTCTGTTTGTGTGGTAAATCTGCCTTTCTTCAGTCGGCGGAGCAGAGACAAAGGCCTGTGCAAGGGGGTGGTGGGGGTGGTGGTGGGGATGGGGGGGCTGCTTGGTCCTCTAGCGCAGCTAGCAAAAGGCAAAGGCGAAGGGAGGGAGATTAGGGGGGGCAGATTGAGCGAGGCTGGGGTTCACCCGGTTCGAGGCGCACAAGGTCAAAGTGCAAGGCATCCAATGGTTAATGGGATTAAAGCAGCATGGCCGGTTCATTAGGCGACGCCCAGAATCACAAGTTAATCTAGCAGACTCTAGGGGCTTGGAGCGGGGCGGCCTCTTGCAGGGATTAGCCAAGCCAGGGCCAGGATCTGAGCTTTACCAAGCCTCGCAACAGGTGTCCCCTCTTTTGTGCAAACCAAGGCGATTCTGTCGCCAAATGTCATGAATCAGACATCAGCCGATCGCGTTGCTTCAGTGAGAGATCTTACAGTGAGATTCCAGCAATAAAGACATTAGGTAGTGTTACAGACCCACTCTCTGCTGAAGCTGCACACGCTCAGTAAAAGCACACGCGCGAGTGTGAGGTGTGAGCACATTGACGCAACAGTTGCGCTCTGTTCAGTAGTGGCTGTATGTGTTTGTATTACTGCACTTGACCTCTGATAAACTCCACTTTGACTACTTTGATAGTCACAAAGGACATGCGTCACCATCTGTGCTGCTGCCCATATACTCCTGCTGTGATTGAAACGTTTTCATTTGATTGGATGAATTTCTGAAATTGTGGTGTAGTAGACTAGTTTTCAAATGTGAATACAGATTCATATAATTACTTTCATTTTAATTATCATATGAGGAATTTGTTAAAGTGGACCAAACAAAGCTGAGTGATTTGTTTATGTGTTTTCTTTATATTTATTTCTCTGAGCGGTTGTCCAAAGCAACAATTATCATCCAAAGTAACAATTTCAGCATTTCAATCTGGATTTTGACATGACTTGGTAATTGCAGAGTGACAAGTGTCATTGGATTTCCATTTGAAAAGCCCTTGTGTGAATGTTTTAATGTTTGCCATATGGTGATATCAGGTCTCCCTCTCATCCCATTTGAGTTAAGCATCATTGGGAACAATGCTCTCAGCTGGAGATTTACTAACTACATTAAACTGACCTGGGTCACCACATTTATTGGCCTTGTTTATTGTCCACTCAACCTTAAGGTTTTCGCCTCACACAGAGCTATTTCAAAAAGAGTTCTTTAAAGAGGAACTCATTGAAGACTGATGAATATTTTATGGCAATCACAAGGTGTATATATATATATGTAATAGGTCCTTCCTGAACTGTTGAATCAAGGGGGCACAGGGGGGGAAACCCCTGCAGCAATGGATAGGTCATTCAATTTGATAGCTTTCACATGCTCAACATGTTGACACTGCCTCATGATCCTCTGTTGTAGTTTAAGCAAATCATTACATTACGGCCCCCGTCGTAAACCTGAGTAAGAGTCAGTAAGAGTTCAGATGCTTATTATTGTTAATAGGAGAGGCCCAAAGGACTTGACTACATTTCCTCACTCAAAGCTCAGAATTAGTAGCCTGGCTTGACCCAGTCTCGCTTACTCTGCGAAGAGAGTCTGGCCTGGGTTGATGAAACAAAGTTTAATCATACACATCCCTGTATTTTGGGCGCAGGATCAAAACATTTTAAAGTTCAAAAGATTCCACCAGAGAGCTCCCATTCATTTATTTTTATGTCCTCAGTCCATAGACTTCCTCATAATTCATATTACCAATCCAGCATTGTAGTCTGTACAGACTATGTGAATGTATTGCTCCAGCCAAGTAAATGTAAGGAAGGAGTATATTTCTGTTTCATTTTCTACATACAATTCTTGCCATTCTTATTACTGTTTACCAATGCCTCTTTTGTTTTTGAAACTAATGTCATCTTCATTTCTGATCACTGATTGACTGCAGTTTTGGTGCTTGATGGAATTGCAGTTTCATTCAGGGCTACTAGGCTAGTTTCTCACTGAAATTAAAATCAGGGAAGATAATGGGGGCGCCGTTGCTCAATGGCTAGAGCATCAGAACATTACTCCGGGGACCCGGGTTCGATTCCGACCCGAGGGCATTTCCCGATCCCACCCCATATCTCCCTCCCACTTGTTTCCTGTCATCTCTACACTATCCTATCTGATTAAAGGCAAAAAGCCCCCCAAATTTACCTCACTCACATCAGATCATGCGCTACGTAACTTTCGTAAGGCACTTCCGCGCAGCGATCTGATGTTGAAGCCCATCAGAGAGATTTCAAGCCATTATTCTCTAACCGGACCAATCAGGGCCGCTGGCTGCTGTAGAGGGTGTGATGTAGCGAAGAAGCAACTGTTTTGAATCCAACCAATCCAACAAACGTAACGAGCGTCTTCGGTTGGTTTCGATGTGGTTGGCTGCAGTGTACGTCAATTAAATTGATGGACAAGCCGTTTGCCCAGTTAGATTCAAGGATTTCTGGCTCCTGAAATAATTCGTCTATCGCTGAATATCAGATGAACGCGTGTAGCGCTACATCTGACGTGAGTGAGGTAACCCCCAAATATCTTAAAATAAAATAAGGGAAGATAAGACTGGTTCAAACCAGGCTACAGTTACAGAAGATGACAGAAAGAAACTATCGTGCTGCTCACACATCAATGGGGATGTACCCAGGGCCGGTTCTAGGCATAGACAAACGAGGCGGTCGCCTAGGGCACCAAATGTCGGGGTACGTTTCTTACATTTTTTTTTCAGTTTTTCTCTTATAATTTTAGAAAAGGGGGCAAAACTCAAAACTGGCCTAGGGCACCAAAAAGGCTAGAACCAGCCCTGGATGTACCGTACACATTTAGCAGGCTTCTAGGACTCTATTTTTGCCAGTGGTCACTGGTCAACAGAGGGCCGTGAAGATAACGGCTCTTTGAGGATGTGCTCCACGCAATCTGGGAAGGTGTGACAGAACACATGTAGAGTTGAGGGAGTGTGATGTCGAACAGGATGTCCTTTCCGCTGCGCTAAAACACACAAGCACGTCAGGCCCCTAATGAGCAGCAGCCCAACACTTGGGTGCAAGATAAACATTGTTCTGGAGCGATAAAACAGCAGCAAACCGTCGCCCCCAGAAGAAGTCACACTCCTTCTCTTCTTTTCACAGCAGCTCTCACATCAGTGACGTCCAAAAGAAAGAAAGAAAAAAAACACGTTTCTCCAGCGTTTCACTTTGCAAGTGAGAGAGTAATCATCACAGAGACAGTTAAGTGGCATAGACTTCCTGCCCCCCGGAGAGCATGAATGGCCTCTCCCATCTATCTCTGTCCTACGGGGAGGTTAGGATCCTCAAATACCCCCCCACCCCCCAACACACACACACACACACACACAAACACACACACACACACCGCCCAAAGGAGAGGAACCTCTGCTCTGACTGAATGGTGGCAGGCTCACAGTTAATCCTGTAGTTGTGACACCAAAAGCAAAACAAAATTCCCCTCAGGCTGAAATGGTAATATTTTCAACAGATTTAGCTTGGGCATTTTCTGTCCAGGTCAAGCCATTATACAGAATCTCCCTAAAGTCTTTGTTCATCAGCTGTTGTACTTATGCTGTAATTAATGATTGGTTAATTTCTTGAAAACTTCCATTTCTTGCGAAATTTCTTAAATAATCATCAGGTTACCTGTATCTACAGTATAAGTGGAAAGTTTTACATTTTGTTGTGCCGCCTTTTGTTAAGTGCTTTTACATTGCACACCTGTTTGTAATAAAACGGCTCAGTGTTAATATCAAGCCTTTAAAGGGTACATAAAAAGATTGATTACTTTTGGTCAGCCATTCTCTTTGTGTTGCCATCACAACCCCCTGTGGTCAAGCGACTGCTGCCCAATCCACCCTGCTGCAGGTTGGATTGGAAATCACATTGCCACGGCAACTCGGAGAAGCATTGCATCTGTTGCTTGATTTCCTGTGCCCCCCCCCCCCACCCCACTCCCTCCTCCTCCCCTATTCCCCCACCCCTCCCCCCACCTCTCTCCCCTCTCCCATGGCCAGAGGCGTCCTCTTTGTTGGCCACTCAGACTGTATGTGTGTCATGACAGCTGGTCAGTGGGGTCACTATGTTACTGGGCCAATGAAGTGGACTCTTCACATTTTTTAGCATTGAAATTAGCTCAGTTTCGTCTCCTCGAATTAAACTGGAGCTCCAGTCCTCGCTGCATTTGCATGAATTATACAGCGATGGTGTCTATTAGCGCTAGCAATCGGAGCTGGCTGGCAGAAACAGACGGAGTTATGTGTAGCCTTTCATGCCTTATATGCCCTGTGGCACCAGTCGTCCCTGTTGCCCTCCCTCTGTCCAAATACCCCATTCTGCGTCTGTCTGCTGCTTTGTTTGCCCCGCACCCCGCGTCGACGCGACACACCAGGGCAGGTCCTGTTGCGCCCGGCCATTCTGAAGCAAGATTTGGACAAGCTAACCTTTGCTGCCCGTCTGCCCCTCACCAGACGCAGCTCCCCCCTTTCCCAGGCTGCTTGTTAGGGGGACGGGACCCGACCTGGCTGCCCCACGGCTGCGACACTCCCCCAGCACATCAGCAAACAGAGGGGCTCCCCGGCCAAGCTCATAACTCATACTTGTCTGGGGCCTTCAGGCACAGTGGGGCCCCTGTTGGCCGGCCGGCACACACACACCAAGCTCCCCATTGTTTACCTCCAGCCAGCAGCTAAGCTGGGGGAGCTGGGCTTACTGAGTCGGCCTCTCCAAGGTTTCACATAACCTACCTCCTGTCAAAACTCAACACCATGTCTCCAGGCCGTTATCGTTCCCATCTAGAATAGATCTCTGGCATTATTGCAAAAGATGTTGGTTCTGCTTTGGGTCTATTTGGTTTGTCTGTTCGAATTACACTCCCTTCACATTTGTATTTGATTCTACAGGCAAGATTTTTATTCCCATCTTTACTGTATGTTGTAAGCCTTAAAAAAATACAGGGTTAAAAATGAATGCAGTCTCCCATTTGTATTCTTGTAAGATGCCTTGTTAAATATTGCCTTTGCATCTCAAGTTTCATTAAATATGCTGCCCATCAAAAATAATTTCATTTTTCTCCTGCTGGCCAAGACAGGTATCCGTAATTGAAATTCAAACTGTCAAGTTCATTTTTGGTTGTCAGTGATAAATAATAAAAAAAAATCGCCGTAGGAAACAGCCCGGCATTGCATTATCAAACAGTGTTTTTTAATCTGTATTTAAGTCCAAACTGGACTGTGTATGTGTATTCAAAAATGCACATAATGTGGTCTCTTTGCAGGAAATTGTGCTGGTGGTGTTCTTTGGCGTGGAGTACGTGGTGAGACTCTGGTCGGCAGGATGCCGGAGTAAATACGTAGGTGTCCTGGGAAGACTGCGATTTGCCCGGAAGCCCATCTCCATCATCGGTGCAGTACACTAACTAACACTACTCCATTATGGTTTTCACTACATTTCCCATGACCAAAATGTAATGAAGTGAAATAACGTTGAGTCCTGTGTCTGACTTCCTCTTGTTGCCATAATAGACTTGATTGTGGTGGTGGCCTCTATCATTGTGCTGTCCGTGGGCTCCAATGGCCAAGTGTTTGCGACCTCTGCAGTCCGGTAAGTGTGCTGAGCACAGGAGTCTGTTTCCCATAAGCATAGTTGCTAACTACTGTATGTAGTTGCAATGCAATTTCCAATTGACAACTAACCAAGTTGCTAACTGGTTAGCAACAATGCTTTTGGGAAATGTACCCTGGGGTACGTTTCCCAAAAGCGTACTGGCTAACTAAGTTAGCAACTAGGTTGGTTGCAATGCAATTTCCCATTGACAACTAGCTAAGTTGCTAACTGGTTAGCAACAATGTTTTTGGGAAACGTACTCCAGCTGGCTTATTGCTATGGCGATAGTGATGATGACTGAATGTGTTGGCCTTACTCTGCTCCAGGGGGATCCGGTTCTTGCAGATCCTGCGGATGTTGCACGTGGACAGGCAAGGGGGGACCTGGCGTCTCCTAGGCTCTGTGGTCTTCATACACAGACAGGTAAACACACACAACACACACACCTTTCATACTAGATCATAACAAAATGTTCCTGGCTATTGTTGTATTTTTGCAGGCATCTGATATGAATGAATGGAATAGTCCAACTCAAATAAACAGACCGTTATTGTTGTCCTCAGTCAGTCCGCTTCCTGACTGTTTTTGTTGTTGTCGTTGTTGTTGTTGTTTTTGTTTTCCAGGAGCTGATCACTACGCTCTACATTGGTTTCCTCAGTCAGTCCGCTTCCTGACTGTTTGTGTTGTTTGTTTGTCGTTGTTGTCGTTGTTTTTGTTTTCCAGGAGCTGATCACTACGCTCTACATTGGTTTCCTAGGCCTCATCTTCTCCTCCTACTTTGTGTACCTGGCAGAGAAGGATGCTGTAGATAGCAGCGGCTCCACGGAGTTTGGCAGCTACGCTGATGCTCTCTGGTGGGGCGTGGTGAGAACACTTCATCCATCAGTGTCAAGAGAATTCTGTTTACATAAACCCAGTGCCCTCTTTACATATATATATATAGAGAGAGATATATAAAGCTATAGAGATAACTTTTCATTATGTCTCTTTTTTATGTCTTTGGATAGCTTTGGTTTATATATATATATATATGTACTGTAACAATGTGTCTTCTTTACCCAAGGTGACAGTCACCACAATAGGTGCTCTCTTCACATACTGTATATAAATAGAGATAAAGCTATACAGATAACTTTTCATTATGTCTCTTTTTTATGTCTTTAGATAGCTTTGGTTTATATACAGTATGTGTCATGCACTGTAACAATGTGTCTTCTTTACCCAAGGTGACAGTCACTACAATAGGTTATGGGGATAAGGTTCCACAGACCTGGATCGGGAAGACGATTGCATCATGCTTCTCTGTCTTTGCCATCTCCTTTTTCGCCCTGCCTGCAGTAAGTCGATGCATAAATGTATGGCGCTGTGAGCTGATGAGTGTGAAGGTGTCAGGGTTACAAGTTCAGATCAGCCCAGCCATCATAACATGCTCACTTCAGAACATCCCAGCCATCATAGCATGCTTACTTCAATGTATAATACATATCATAGGGGGAAAGGAATACAGTTTGACAGCTAGACCCTCAAGTCACCCTCATCCACTCCCTTATGAAGAAGCATGTTTGGCATATCATAAATTACTAACGTGATTGTTATGCAGTGTGTCAAAGCCAGCATGTGTGTGTGTGTGTGTGTGTTTATGTGTGTGTGTGTGTGTGTGTGTGTGTGTGTGTGTGTGTGCATGTGTGTGTATTCGCAGGGGATCTTGGGCTCTGGCTTTGCTTTGAAGGTCCAGCAGAAGCAGCGACAGAAGCACTTCAACAGGCAGATCCCAGCTGCTGCCTGTCTCATCCAGGTTAGGCTCAGCTCAACACTCATTGGCCAAATGCAGACGGACATGTTTGTCCACGTTCCAGACGCTCCAGAGCATCTCACTTAGAATCTTCCATCTGTCCCTCTTTTTCCTCTCTGTGTTACTGTACGTTCAGACCGCCAAGAGTCTGCCAAGAGTCGCCGAAGACTCCCAAGAAACATCGCTTGAGCACAGCAACCAAAACGGCAAATTTGCCCATGACGTTAGCATTCAAACGTTCGATCCTGCTTCTGTACAGGCATCTCCCCAGTAAATCGACATTCTGATTGGTAATCGCCCAACCGCATCATAGCTCATTACATAAAATTAACTGAAGTTTAACTTGATTTTATCTCCCAAGTCGCCCAAGTTTCGTCGCCCAAGTCACCTGCCACTTTTGTCGCCGAAATCGCCGGTCTCCATACAAAGTCAATTACATCCGTCGCCCATGTCGCCTGAATCGGTCTCGGTCTGAACGCACAGTTACTGTCTTCTGCTAATGTCTGTCCTCTGCTTGTGTCTATCTGTCCGTGTGCTCCTGTCTGTTTGTCTCACTGTCTGTCTCTCCCCTGCTATTGTCTGTCTGTCATTTGATCCCGTCTGTCTTTCTGTCTTTCTCACTCTCTCTCTCTCTCTCTCTCTCTCTCTCTCTCTCTCTCTCTCTCTCTCTCTCTCTCTCTCTCTCTCTCTCTCTCTCTCTCTCTCTCGCTCTCTCACTGTCTGTCTGTCCTCGCCTCCTGTCTGTTTGTCTCACTGTCTGTCTCTCCACTGCTATTGTCTGTCTGTCTGTCATTTGCTCACGTCTGTCTTTCTGTCTTTCTCACTGTCTGTCTGTCCTCTCCTCCTGTCTGTTTGTCTCACTGTCTGTCTGTCCTGTACTAGTGTTTGTTTGTCCCTCTGCTCCTTTCTGTCTGTCTAGCCTTTCTTCTTGTCTGTCTGTCTGTTTGTTACCTCCGCCAAGGAGGTTATGTTTTCGGTCGCATTGGTTTGTTTGTCTGTTTGTCTGTTTGTCAGCAGGATAACTTGAAAAGTACTGCACGGATTTGGATGAAATTTTTGGACAATGTGTATATTGGGACAAGCAAGAAGTGATTCGATTTTGGTGGCGATCGGTGATCCAGAACATGATCTGGAATTTATATTGTGTGACCACATTGCCTTGGCAGAGGTCTGCGCTCTCTGAGCGCTTTTCTAGTTTGTCTTATTGTCTATACAATATGTCCTCTGCTGTTGTCTGTCTTTCCCTATTGCTTCTGTTTGACTGTCTCTCCATCTGTCTGTCCTTCTGCCTTTGTCTCACTGTCTGTTTGTCTCACTACAGTCTTCCTGGAGGGCTGTTGCAGTGGAGAACCATGACTCTGCCACCTACAAGATGTTTGTAAGGAAAAGGACAGCGGCCCCCAGCTCGGCTATTTACAGCCCCAAGCCCAAGAAAACGGTACCTAGGCTAGTCCACACCAGACATGCACCTCCTTTCCTCAGTGCTACTGTTATCATTGTAGAACAGGAAATGTTTTACATAATTATATTGGCTAAACTTAATGCCACTTTTCTAATCACAATGTGTAACATGCTACATATTATTGTGTTATGCAGTGCATAAGAGTTTTAAGAGATGGTTTATAGGGGCGCCGTGGCTCGGTGGGCTAGAGCGTCGTACCATTACTCAGGGGACCTGGGTTCATGTCCGACCAGAGGTCATTTCCCGATCCTACCCCATCTCTCTCTCCCACTTGCTTCCTGTCCATCTTTATGCTGTTAAAGGCAAAAAGCCCAAAAAACATCTTTTTTTTTAAAAAAAAAAGGGATGGTTTATAAATAAGAATGGCGTAATGCTGTTGGATGCTAAGTCATGAGCGTGTCTGGCTGCAGGTAAAGATCAAGAGGAAACAGAGGAGCACTGACAAGGATAATGGTACCAATTCCCCCACTGTGCCCAGCATCACCTATGACTTTGATGATGGGAGAGACGGCAGTGATACCTACACCACTCAGCACTCAGGTAGGAGCACCTGTGTTTGCAACTCAGATCAGATGTACTGTATCAGCCTTTCCCACCTTTACCTGCCTTACTTTATTCTTGTATGCTATTTGGGTAGCCTGGCAGTGATGCTTATGGGATATAGTTGGTTCTGTCATTTGGTTTTGAATTGCCTCTCTCTCTCTCTCTCTCTCTCTCTCTCTCTCTCTCTCTCTCTCTCTCTCTCTGTCTGTCTCTCATTCTCTCTCACTATCTCTCTTGCTTGCTCGTTCTCTCTCTTTCATCTGTCTCTCTCTATTTCTCTCTACTGGTCTGTTCCTTCTCGGTAGGAACCCCTGCTATGAGAAGATGGGGTGAGCTGCTGTTAGTGTCTTCTGCTGCATGTTCCCTTTACAGTAACTCACAAACCTTCAGCCTTCTTCTTTTCATCACTGCGTCTGTCTGCATTTC